>VUQJ01029183.1:0-11991 GCA_015108635.1 Andinoacara biseriatus
GGTTTCTTCCTGTTAAAAGGGAGTTTTTCCTTCCCACTGTCACCAAGTGCTGCTCACAGGGGGTCGTTCAGTTTTCTCTGTGTTATTGTTGGTCTTTACCTACAATATGAAGCACCTTGAGGCGACTGTTTGTTTGTTGTGATTTGCCGCCATATAAATAAAATTGAATTGAATCCCATCAAACACGTTGGTCCGTCTGAGAAAATGGAACCTGGCCTGAGGTTTTTCAGTCTTTCAGCCTCATATTTGTGACAGTTTAATAAAACATGCTCTGTGGTGTCATCTCGCCTGAACGGTGTTTCCGTGCTGCAGATGATGTGCCAGCAGACCTGCCCGGGCTCGAGGCTAAATAAAACCTATACAGGGGCCTCAAAGGGCAAAACTGCTGCAGGCCCACAGTTCACCCACAGCTGTGGGCCTCCACGGGCGTGTTTGCCGGGGTTAATTAAATTCAAATAAAAAACAGATCCTGTGGGGCTTGTGTCCAGTTTTTAAATGTCCCCCTGCATGCGGAAAGAAGTGTGAGCATAAAGATGAGAGAGGTTGCAGCTTCTATGTTGCATATTTCATGTATCTGAGCCTGAATTTACAAGCATGCAGCGGCTTTATCAGGATTTTCAGACTTAAAGCAGCTGTTTCCTCTAAAATTAGAGCAACAAAACGATATAATAAACAAGAAAAAGGCTCCAGTGCCGAGGAGCCGCAGAGCATAATTATCAGCGCATTTGTCACTATGAGCGACCCCTTTCATATAAACAAATTAATTTTTTGCAGTTTTAACGTATGAATATTCATGAGCGCAGCTGTAAGGATATAAGGTTAGGGGTTAAAGAATCCATTATATCAATACAAGTTTGTGTGTGTGTGTGTGTGTGTGTAATAAGAAAATCTTCTGTGCATTTTAATTGCAGTTAAATTATCGAGTTCAGTTCAGATTTGTTTACACGGCACTAAAATCTCAGCGGTGGTCTGAAGGTGCTGAAACCTCCATCAGCTACAGCCACCCTGCACTCCCTGGGGGGGGACCGTGGACCTCTTTATATACCAAAGTATCTTAGAGTCACATGTCAGCTTGGCCCAAAGCAGGACAAAGATCCCAAGCACAGCAGCAGAGCTCCAGCAGAACGGCTGCAAAAGAGAAGAATCGAGATGCTACAATCGTCCAGAGTCCAGGAGCAGGACTTTAAAGGAGCAGTGCACAACAAACACTGCAAATAAACTGAAAGAGCTGCTGAAATTCCACCACAACACAGTGAGAGATTGATTGTGGTTCTACAATCACTCCGATTCCTCTGACGGTACCTTATTTTACCATTTATTATACTCATGTTGAGTTAAGTAAGACTTTAAACTGGTGAAAAGAACAAACTCATCAAGCTCACTGTTTAAAATACGAACTTCACGTCTCAGACCCGGAGGACGAGTTAAAGTCACGTCCTCGTCCTTCCAAAACATGATGCGAATGAAAGTCAGACTTTATCATCAAATTTAAATGAGAATTAATTTGATCAGCTATAATCATAGACGCTGCAGAGTCAGTTCACCAAAACAAACAGCAGGTGGCGCTAATTTTCTAATCTGTGCTATTAATTCAGAATAAGATCATCACCGATCACCTGACCTCTCTGAGAAAGAATATCGACGTGTTTGATGTGCGTCACAGTTACGATTGTAAAGACTTCTGAGAACAATAATGACCTCCGTAGATTAGCACTGAGGTCATCACAGGCGACGGCTTTAATGGTTAAAACACAGAAATAAATCAAACACACCGAAAGTCGAGATTTTAGCTGAGTTTATTTATTCGAGCAGCTCGCTGTGTTCTGCAGCTCAAATATCGTTTAAATCAGGAGAAGATGAGGACATCCGCCCATGTTGATGAGACCCTCCCGCGCTGGTTAAAGACCACATCCGTCCAAATATGGCGTGAGATCACGGCCTTCGCAGTGATTAAGCCAGCCATACCTGAAAGCACAAGGATCACCTTCACATGGCAGTATCAGACCAATGGAAGTGGAAGTTTGTGAATCATGTGACCTGTTCTCACCAGGCTCTGAGGCCTTGTTCCGAAACGACGCGCTTGGCACATTTGATCGCCGCGGTGACATCATCACTCAAAAGCTCTGCGATAAAACAAAAGTTAATAAATTATGATAATTAAATAAAGTGGAGATTAAAGTACAACATGAACACACACACACACACAGTCCAGGAGGTTTTGGTTAACAGTCGTTATTCTGCGGTTAGTGACGAGTATACGGTTGCTGAGGCTAGCGTGGTGACGCAGTTAACCCTGAGCAGCGATGACCTCGACCCTCTGACACTACAATATGCTTTTTATTGCTCTGCTAACTCTTGGCAATCAGGGGACCAAAATAATAATTATCAAGTGCCTCAAAAACTGTTTGCATTTGATCCGAAAACTCCAACTCTAACCCCGTATTTCTCCAAAACATAGGGTCAGAGTGGGGTCATCATCAGTGGACTAAGACCTACTCATTTTAATCAGTGGTCCAGCCCACTGATCTCCAGTGGGCTGGACCACTATAACTTTTACATAATAACTGATAGTAAGAATGTTTTTAATACTGTGACACTTCAGGCCTCTTTTTGGATGAAGTTCTAAAACCCACTTTTCATGACATGACTCGATGTCGAAGCTTAAGTCCTGAGACAAACACCTGGCTCGTCACTGACCGCTGCAGTTGATGTTGCATCCATTTTTTGAAGACATGATTTGGTCATTGCACCACCAGTAGCTATTAATCTGAAAGATGCCAAAATCAGTGGATCCGTCATGGTTGTGGTGTTTCTGCATAGTGTTGTAGCTCGACTCCCATTTGGTCAGGCAGACCCCTGCAGAGGAAACACAAGAGACGACATACCTGAAATCCACACGTCAGGTATTGAAGCAACACTAACAATAACACACGAAAATTAGACTAACCGACTAGTCTAAAACTAAGAAACACTCAGATATAAAATAAATTTTTTGCCTGTTTAATGGATAATATCAAAAGCTGTCTAAACAAAGACATTTGAAACCATTAATCATGTTCTTCTATGATGAATCACACTTTAAATGCTGCTTAACTGTGCAGCACTGCACATCGTGCATTATGAACTCTGCACGTTACGCTCCAAACAACGAAGAATATGAAAACGATGTTCACGCATCACTGAATATGACACACATCAAAACAATACAAAAATCCATCCATCCATTTCCTTCCTCCTATCCGGGGCAGGAGCCCAGACCTCCCTCTCGCCCGGCCCCCTCCTCCAGCTGACCACTGATTCAGGTGCTATGACGTAAGTGGCCGATGTGTCTCTGTTTATACCTGTGCAGGTTCATTGTGTGTGTTAATTACCTTTCGGTCGTGTCCCGGTGTTTTACATGCGGTGTTGGCCGACAGAAACATAAAATACTGGCACTTTTTTCCCTCCTGGGTCCTACTCTCAATGTTTTTAAGGCACAAACACATTTTCCCGCTAGTTTTCTCGCTTCTTTGTACAAACTGGAAATGCCACCTGGTGGCAGATGGCTGCATAACACTTAGGACAAACATTTACCAGCACTAAGTTTACTTAGGTTAAATGACTTATAGTTCATTGTTAGTGGCTTAACAAACCCAAAAAAAACCCTTCCTCTTAAAATGGTCAGGGACGAGGACGGTCTGAACACAAGTGAAAAAGCAGGAAATGTCCAAAGAAGAACTTTGAAGGAAGGACTTAGAAATTACAAGGAAGTCCTGGGAAATATAAAGAAATGAGGGGTGATTCAAGACTTCTGGACAGCATCATAATTTCTCTCCTGGTGACTCCATGAAGTGCAAACAGCATACGTGACATGAACTGACAGGGAGCCCGTCAGTCTCAGTTAGTGGTGCATTTCAGCCACATCCTAAATATAGTTAAAGAAACTTGAACATGTTTGATTTCAAATAAACTACATGCATTTTTGGCTTTACAGTTTTCTGGTATATAATTTCCATTTGGTTATGCCAAACAGGTAAAACTTCCATATACAGGTTAGATATGAACACAACCCTAAACAGGTTGCCATTGACCTGTTTAGGTGGATGTAAAGTCATTTTTTAGCCGCTTTAATGAAGCAAACACGTGTGCAGACTGACAGGTTCATACTCACAGTCAGCCAGGCTGGCGTACTGGTCCATCCCACTTGCCTTCAGCGTGTGCGCCCATTCACAGCGCTGGAAGATTTTAGCACTGGCTGCAGCCACCAAAAGCAAAAATATTAGAGTCCTCATGATGGCGTCTCTGCAGGTCTGAATGCTGCTGAATCTCCCACTTCACCAACAAAGCTCGGCTGAAAATGCAGACACCTAAATGCATAACGAAAGGTGACGGTTACGTAAAAGCAAACAAGCAATGGTGGGTTCATGGTTACAAAATGCAGCCAGACAAACATCAATCAGACTGAGACTGACTCTGAGGTTTGGAAAAGGTTTTTTTTTTTTTGCAGTGCAACAGGAAACATAGGACACAAATGCAGGACTGGACAATTGGACGTGAACTTTGAATGCAGATTTATTGCTGGATAAGCAGGAACGCAAAAGATCACAGCTTTCAAAACCAGACACGAGGATCATCAGTCCAGTGAAAGCAGCACCATCAGTTTATCAGATCCACTCTTACCAAGGAGAACCCACGGAGAACCGAACTGCTCCAACAGTCTAGAACAGAAATAATCACTGACTCCATAATTGACCCTTCAACAGTTATTTTGTACTCTCAGTTTGTGAGATCTAAATTATCATCAGTGACCCTGACCTTCTGACATCTGCAGCACTTTGAGGGTTATTTTCTGTTTCATCCACGAGGTAAGCAGACGTGCTTTCAGAAACTAGAAGATGTCACCAGTGAAAAGCATGAAATCCTCCTTCTTTGCATTCTGTCAGGTTCTGGCCATTGCACCATAGATTTTACAGCCCTACTCACAGAAACCACTTCCCAACATCATTAATGCAATTATTTATGCTGCTTTCACAGGTTGGTCACAATATTCATCCATATAGTGACAAACCGTCTGCTGGCTGCAGATACGAGTGGCAGTGCAGATGTTGCACTTACACATAATGTTTTTCACTGAGAGTGAATTCCCCTGTGCAGAGGTTGGTATGACGAGCCTTTCAGGTGGGGTGGGGAGGTCCACCAAACAGCTGTCACCATCCCATTGGGGTTTTGACTCTGTTTGGGTCTCCACCACCTCCTGATCATTGAAACATCAGTTGAGAAGAGCAGGTTCAAAATCACCATTAGTATCTACAGTCTTTGTCCTCATTGGTGGCAAACCTGAACTTTGACCCTAGCGGTGTTCATTGGTCCACCAACATGTTGATTTGAAGGATGCTGAAGCTGGTGGATCCAGAGACTGTAGGGGCCTGAATGCAGTTCTGTAATATTTAGTTAAAAAATAGTTACCAATAAATAATTATGTTATGTTATGTTTAAAGGACAGTTTGAGTTCACAGCAGAATAAGTTAATTGATTTGGAATAGATGGAGGCTTATTTACAGGTATTTTAGATTATAAGTTAATGTTTTGAATAGCTTTTGGGTGGTTGAAAGTGGATAAAAATGTCATTTATGTGGTATTTCTAATGTATGGGAGCATGTAAGAGGGTTTTTTTTGGGATATTATGGATTCACGAGCACCTTTGATGATGATTCTGTACCACCGTTTTTGTGTTTTTAGTTTGAGTAAATGTTTTAAATGTTTACAAGTGGTCCTGTGGATTTTTGTTCTTTTTTGGATGACAACGAGGGAATTCGTGAGAGCGTCAAGCCGAGCTCCACGGTGTGGAAACCTACAGAGACCATGTAAAAGTTCAGTGCCAACTATCAAAACGTCTCTCCCTCAGTTACCCACCTTTCATATACTGACGCTGGGTCAGAATCCCATTCATGTTATATTTTAAAGGCAAGGTGTCATTTTCTGCTAAGAGGTAACAATCAATCTGAGTGAATTAGACGTGTTGCATGAAGTGCTTTAAGTGCTCGAGCAGAGTAGAAGTGTTACATAAGAACAAGTCTGTTTACCATGTGAGCTACAGTCTATCAATTATGTCTTTGTTACATGATAAGTGTGTGACTCCACTTTATGTTGTTAGCAGACTTTCTGTTGTGTAACTATGCTAACACACTATGTTATGTTTATTCTTTGCTGTGTTTCAGCACCACAGATGGATTCAGGCCAGCTCGCTTATCTGAACAAACATCCCAGGGTTACAAAATCTGTTTAAGGTCTTACGAAACAAGCTCGGTTTTTTTTTAAAAGTTGACTTCTGATCAGCACCATGAGAGATAATATAATGCATATGCATGCAATATGATGCTCATTCTTAAAAAACTAAAATAAAAAACTGTTGTGTTACTTAAAGTGCAAATAAGATACATCACATGCACCAAGTTCATCAACGCCTTACTGACCAGGTCACCATCCAACCACTCAGAGACTGTTAGCCCATCCTAAATAAGTCGAGTTTGAGAAACAATTTTTTTTGCTTTCAAATCAACGCTCTTACAGACATTTTTTACTTTATACTTTTTATGGTAAATAAACAAACAGGTAAAGAATGGGTAGATATGAACCTAACGCTACTCATAAGTCTAACCAGGTCAACGGCAAACCAGTGGATGCAAGAGGTAAAAGGTTAATTTTAGCCCAAAAAGCAGTCTCTGTGGATGTTTGGTACTTGGTAAGGATGAGCCCCTCCAGCAGAAACTCATTTAACCACTTCTTTCAGCAATGACCCAGAGTTCATGACCTTCAGTTAAGACTGGATCATAGATGGTTAAATCAGAAGCTTTTACAGTTTTTAATGCTATAAGAAATAAAGGGGTCGAACCCAACAATCCTCCCAACCCTAAACAGGTCAAAGGCAAACTGAATAAGAAGTGAATGTGAAGTTTCTTGTTCTTTATTTGCTTCAATAAAGTAAAAATTTGTGCACATTCTCTTACTCACAATCAGCCAGGCTGGTACGATGGTACTCATCATCCCTCTTGCTTCAGTGTGCACGCCCATTCACAGCACTGGAAGATTTTAGCGCCGGCTACAGCCACCAGAAGCAAAACATTTGACGTCTCATGATGGCGTCTCTGCTGGTCTGGATTTTCCACAGCTGCCGCTGAATTTACTTTATTGATGTCAGAAAAGCTCGGCTGAACATGCTGTGACTGTCTGAGTACAGACAAAAAGGGCGAGTTTAACGCACAACACAAGATTACATAAAACCCAAAACAAGCAGTGATGGTGACAAAATCCAGACTGGCAACCAAAACACATGGATGAGGCTGAGACAGAAGCTTTATTTATTTTACACCAGAAGACAAATATTTTACAGAATGAATATCATGTTGGATTCAAAAAGACTAAACTAGCGAGTGGCACGTCATGAAATCATTGAGGTCAAAGGTCAGCCCAACAGTAGTACTGTAGTATTCTCATAGACATCTTTGAATTTGACCTTTTTTTTTACAACCAGAAGAGTCGCCCCCTGTTGGCCTTTAGAAAGAATACAGGATTGACGTATTTGGTCTGACTTGACTTTTTAGACCTGGATGATTTGTCCATCTATATTTTTGCACATGCTCCAAATATAAGCCAAATTTATCCAATTTCCCAGAAATGTGGGGCAGTACGGTGGCGTGGTGGTCCACCTTGGCCCGGACCCTTCTGTGTGGAGCTTCCATGTTCTCCTTGTGTTTGGTTGGGTTTCCTCCCACAGTCCAAAGACGTGCAGTTATTGGGGTTTGGGTCATTGGTTTATGTAACCCTAGCCCTGCAGTTAATAAAGCTGATAATTAAGTTTAACTTAAACCTTCTTTCCTGCCACACAGTGTGTTTCATGACAGTGAGAACAATTCAATACAACAAGAACTATATATTTGATTGCATAGGTTAGGGGTGGGGTCATTAATTATGAGCTTGAGGATTAAAGCTTAGTAATGATAAACCGCAAACTGAAAGTCAAGCTTTTAATTCAGTTTATTTAAGTGAGGCAGTGTGTTCCACTCAAATAAATAAACACAAGAACATGGGGACATTTGATTATGCTGATGAGACTCTCCTCTTGCTTCGCGCTGATTAAACATTACATCCGTCCAAATAGGAGCTGAGGTCACGGCCCTCACAGTTATAAATCCAGCCATACCTGAAAGCAGACACAAGATCAGCCCAGTAAGAGGAGCTCGGTCAGTCTATGTCAGGGGTGGGCAACTCCAGGCCTCGAAGGCCGGTGTCCTGCAGGTTTTAGATGTGTCCCTGATCCAACACAACTGGAGTTGCCCATCCCTGGTCTACGTCAATCACATGATCTGTTCTTACCAGGCGCCGATGCCTTGGGGATCCCTGACGACACGTTTGGCACAGTTGATTGCTGCAGTGACATCATCGCTCAAAAACGCTGACCAAAAATGAGAGAAAAGATGGCAATTTAAAAAGTGGAGATTAAGATACAGCAAGTCAGCTTAGGAGGACAAACAGTAGTGGTTATGGTTAGGGTTAGGGTTAGGACCTCTGATTCAGGCCTGCTGGGAATTATCACTGACCACTGCAGTCGGTGTTGCATGAATTATACGAGTCGATGACGTAGTCATTGCACCACCAATAGCTATTTATTTGAAAGATGCCGAAGTCAGTGGATCCATCAGTGTTGTAGTTTTTGGCCATGGTGTTGTAGTTCGACTCCCATCTGGTGAGGCAAACCCCTGCAGACAGAACAGAAGAGACGGACATGGAGACAAGCTGAAAACTAAATGTAAGCTAGCAAAACAACATGTACCCGTGATTGGTCACAATCCCGTTCTTGTCAGATTAAAACTGTATGAGTTATTCATGCAGGAACATTAATTGGTGAACTGGAAGCTGTCTCCTTACCAATACAGTTTTTGCTTTTATAATATTTCCATTTAGAAACATTAAAAACCAGTAGGGGAAAATTCCACATATGGGTGGAAGTGACCTCACCGTAAACAGGTCACTGGAGGAAGTTAAGAGTCATTTTGCTTGTAGTTACGTTGGTACTCACAGTCGGCAAGGCTGACACCGTAGTAGCCGTCCATCCCATTTGCCTTCAGCGTGCGGGCCCATTCGCAGCGCTCAAAGACTTTAGCATTGGCCACAGTCACCAAGAGCAAAACCAAGAGGCTCCTCATGTTGGTGTCGTTGCTGGTCCGAATGATTCCACAGCTGCTGCTGGGTTCCTTTTTATTGCCGAAAATGCTCGGCTAAAAATGCCGTCCACGCTTAGATAAGAGGAGCACAGAATAAAGGAAGGGTCATGCCAAAGTGGAAAAGCAAGCAATGGTGGAATTATGGTTGGAAATACATCTCAACAAACAAAGCACATCAGTCGGGCTCAGATTCCAAATTTAGGAAAGTTTTTTTTAAATAAAGGTCGAACTAGATAAGAGGACCCAAATACCCACAAATATCCACATCAAAACGGAAAAGCAAGCAATGGTGGATTTATAGTTATAAAATCGAGCTGGACAAACAAAGTATATCAGTCAGGCTGAGAGAGATTCCAGAGTTCAGGAACGTTGTTCTCTTTTTAAAAGGAGGTCAAACCAGATAAGAGAACCCAAATATCCACAAGGGAAGAATTACATCAAAACGGAAAAGCAAGCAGTGGTGGTTTTATAGTTAAAAAAATAGAGGTGGGCAAACAAAGTATATTCATCAGGCTGAGAGAGATTTTTTTTTTAGAACAAGGTCTAATCAAGACAATTTAGAAAGAATGACGTCCTTGATATGATTTCATTTGTCAGATCTGGAGGATTTGTCACTTTGTATTTTTACAGTGCAAATTATTTCCTTATGCTTCCCAAACAGGACAGATCGTCTGCTTTAACTAGTCAATATCAAACACTCCACCAATGATCAGTCTGCTTTTAAAATGACCACAAGAACAGAAAACGATTGAAAGTAAAGATTTTAACTGAGTTTATTAGTTTCAGTTTCTCAGTGTTTTCCACTTCAGGCAGCTCCAATACAGAAACATTTTAAATGTTTCCATCTACTACAGAGGATGATGGTTACATTTTTTATGTCGATGACACCCTCCTGTTTAATGTGTCGATTAAAGACCACATCCAGCCAAATAGGATCTGAGATCTTGGCCCTGACATTTACTGCTCCAGGCATACCTGAAACCAGACACAAGGATCATCTCTTAACGCGTGAATGTCAGTCCAGTGAAAGCAGCACTGTTGCCGTACGCCAGTCATGTGATCTGTTCTTACCAGGCGGCGATGCCTTGGGGATCCCTAACGACACGTTTGGCGCAGTTGATTGCCGCAGTGACATCATCACTCAAAAGCGCTGCGACCAAAGAGGGTGGGGATTATTTAAAAAAAGTTAACATTAAGGAGCAATAAGTACATCATTTGGAAAAAAAGTGAATGAAAGTGCTTTAATCAACACTTCATATACACACATTTAAGGGTGTGGGCTGGGAAAGACTAAAATAAATGCTTCATCTTTGGAATGAAGCAAAGAGTCAACATTTTGCTGAACTTCATAATTAGCCAGTGTTTTCAGTGGGTTGGAGCTGAGTACGTGTATGAGGGTTGTAATAAGAAAATACTTTGAGTGCTCAAATTGAGTAGAAAAGAGCTACATAAGCACCAGTCTATTCTATGATTCTGTTATGGTGAGCTGAAGGCAAACGCATGTCTGCCCATTTTCTGGTTGATCTACGCTTCTACTGATACACTTATGATGAAATGTAGGTATTATTAAAATGTACTCCATGTACTTCAATGCAAGCTGTCCTGAAGAGTGTGTGCACAACAGGAGTAGAGATAAAAAAACAGCCGAGCCTCATCACTGACCGCTGCAGGCGATTTTGCATCCATTTGCTGAATGAAAGCTGCCGTTAGTGCACCACCAGCGGTTATTTATCTGAAAGATGCCGTAGTCAGTGGATCCATCACTGTTGGTGTTTGTTGCACGGGTGTTAAAGTGTGACTCCCATTGGGTCAGACAAACCCCTGCAGACAGAACAGAAGAGATGGAGATAAAAAACACCTGAAAGCTAAATGTCAGGTATCAAACAACACATCCTCCGCCTCTCGTCATATTTTAAACTTCTGAGTTCTTAGTCGTCAGTGGTGATGAACTCTTGACGAGCAGAACACGTAATTTTTGTTCAAAAACTATTCACATTTTCCGATACAAAGATTGTCGACCTTTTCGTGGTCCTGGGGTAGTTCCCCAGTGATCTGAGTTGTTTAGACTTTGGGTTTTGTTTAGTAGGTGTGTTATGGCTTTTTGCTTTGCTCTGTGTTTTGTTATATCTTGTATAGGTTTCTGTTAAATATATTTTTATCATGTTTGCAGGTCTCCCTCAGTATATTGTCAAGTCTTCTGGGGTTTGTCAAGTCTGTGTGTATGTTACATTTAGTCACTGTCTTCTGTTCTGTGTGTTGTGTGTAATTTATATCTATCCATCTATCCATCAGTATAATTCTGTCCACCTGTTCTCCCCAGATGTTTCCACTGTCCTCCGACCAAGTGTCAAATGTGCTTTGTGTTACCATGTGAACTGTATCAGTTTTGTCTTGGTCTTTGTTACATGCTGAGTATATACTTCATTTTGTTTACAAGATTTCTATTGTGTAATTATGTTAATGCATATTTATTATTATCTATATTTCAGCACCAGCGGTATAACACTGGTGGAACACACTGGTTACAGTCACAGTTAGCTCAGTCGCAACTTTAAAGGGCACGTATCACACTTTTAAATCCTTTCTTTTCATATGTAGATCATTCCCTTGTGGTCTCTATAAAGCAGAGCTGCAATGCTTTGGTCTGAATTCCTGGTTATTGCAGCTCTACAGACCCTCTGTTACACCTGTTCTGAGTCTTAGAACAGCTGGTTTTGGTGCGGGCTCTTTAAATGTGAATGAGACAGTTCAGGCCCCGCCCCCCTCCAGGTCACAGAGCATTCCACTCCAT
>VUQJ01029187.1:0-13165 GCA_015108635.1 Andinoacara biseriatus
TTTTTTTTTTTTTTTTGTTTTGGGGGGGGGGGGTGTAAATACTGTATGTTTGCAGCGTGTTGTTGTCAGGAGCCAATATTTCTTTATTTTTTGGAGCTCAGTTGTTTCTATCCTGTAGTTTTTATTGAGTTGATATTTAATATCTGTCACTGTCCTGGATCGTTGACCCAGTCTTTCCTGTTGTGAGCTCTTAAATCCTGTTATTATTGATCTCTGTTTGTTTCTTAGGTTATTATGGTTTGTGTCTTGCACCGTGTTCAGTTTTGCGTGCCCTGATCCGCTCACCGTGATTCCGTCCACCTGTTCTCGGCTGTTCCCGCTCTCCTCGTCATTCCTCGTCCATTTATTGTCTGTGTTTTTGTCAGTTCTTTGTCGTGTTGTCGTCAGTCGCTCCCCTCTTGGTGGAACGTGTGTTTCTGCTCGGTATTTGTCTAAAAAAAAATCATTCATTCCATCAGGATTAAGGCTTCCTGTTCTGCTTCCTGGAGTTTTGTGTTATTGGAAAAGACTCTGTCTGTCTCTGGAGTCCTGCAGTTGCCGCACTGCCAGCCGTCACAATGTTAGCAGTTGACAGCATTTGGAGGCAAAGTGTGTGCGAGCTACACAAATAAAATCCTGTTTGACTAAAGTGGGACATTTTTCCTGTTCAGTGTGCTAATGTCGTACTGGATGAGTGGAACACCGGTCCAACCTTCTGATGGCCCCTCCAGGACTGTTGGTCTCCCTAAAGGTTAGAAAGGGTCGGATCAAGGTGGGGTTCAGTTTCAGGTTGAGATCGTGATGGAGCCCAGAGCTTTCGTGTCAGTGATGGAATAACATCAAACGTGAGAGGAACTTTGTTCCTGTTTCATTTAATTTTTTACTGTCCATACAGCAGATTATTCCATCACTCGATGTTGATGTGTTTTCACTTCTGCCGTTGCAGTCGTAGCAAAGTTCAGTTAAATGTCTTTTAGCCGGAGCGGTTTGGGTTACTCGTTTTCAGCAGTCGCCCACTTCAGCAGATGAAGTGAGTCTGCATGAATGTGAAAGTTATTCAGACTCCAAGTGCGAGTCTAAAATTACTCATTATGACAGGAAAAAATTCCATTAATGTAGCACTTATGTCTGACCTTCACAATCTGTGCTGTCGAGTAGTAAAACTCAGCAGACGTTACTGGCTTAAACCATTAAAGTCCACGAGTGGAAATGAAAGAGCTTTCAGCCTGACTGTGGGTGCACGGGAGAGGCAGCACGGTCAGTCCTGCCTGGATTACTCCAAACTGTGTCGATGGGATTTTTAGGAATAAGCCGTGTTTGTGTGACGTCACTCTGGAACGTTGGTCCAGGCTAAAATCCGTGAACAGCTGTTTTCTGGATTATCGATGTTCATTTGGAAGAGTTACCTTTGGGTTTGTGGTGTAGCAGGTATATGCAGTATAACTGTCTACCCACACTAACCTGCAGGGTTATCGTTCCGATCAGGATAAAACAGTCGCACAAAGCTGATTATCAACCAGCTATGAGCGTGTTCGCATGAAAGGGGCGGGGCACTGCCAGCATCTGACCAATCACAATGATGGATGAGTGTGATGGCAGCAGAGCAGTGGATTTAAAATAGAGAGAGAGAAATATGAAGCGGTCATGAAGAGGTCAGCTGCTGCAGACAAAGCGGTTGTATGAGAGGAAAAGCACTGCGCAGTAGTTCAGTGTGAAACTGTGGCGCACCCTAAAGCTGTGCAATAATGATGAGACAGGAAGTGGAGCTCGTGCAGCTCTGGGTGTCGAGCGGACACGAGGAACGTGTCCGTGTGCTGCTGCTGTCAGGTTTCAGTTCGCTCGCTTTGAGACGCGTCAACTTGTGTGATGATGCATCCTGAGTGACAGCGTGAAGTCTGAGTGGCTGTTCGGGGGTCGGAGCTCCATTTAACTCCATTAAACTTTTCCTTTCTGCTTCACTTTCACTGCTTCCTGCTAACTTAGCACTTCTTCTTTTCCTGGACTTCGTTCTTTGAGGTTCTTCAGCTTTTCAAGCTTATCCAGCAGAAACTTTCAGCTCCACAAACATCTACTGCAGAAAAAACTGCACATTTTTCCCTCATTATTCTCGTCTCGTTTCCCTTCATTCGTTCTAAAGGAGGATTTTTGCTTTATTCTACAGATATTGACTCAATAGTTCTCATCAGCCTTAAACACAGTGAATTGTTGTTGGTTTCAGTGCCGTCCTGACAGCGTTT
Organism: Andinoacara biseriatus; assembly: GCA_015108635.1. Classification (NCBI taxonomy): domain Eukaryota; kingdom Metazoa; phylum Chordata; class Actinopteri; order Cichliformes; family Cichlidae; genus Andinoacara; species Andinoacara biseriatus. The sequence continues at coordinate 2,217 of VUQJ01029187.1, forward strand.
GGAGGCTCTAACACTGCAAACCCAAACGCTCAGAGTTCAAGTCAATATTTTAAGTACTGAAAACTTTTTATTAATCGTGCTAACTTCATGGTTACTGATGCTTTTAGTTGTGCGATGACGTAGCTTTGAGTGACGGAAAAATCAAACAAGAAAATCATTGTGAAAGTTCATAAATTAAATTTACCTAAAAACATTAACATCTGTGAGTTCTGCTAACTTCTTCTGCTAACAGGTTGCAGCCATTCCTGATCTGGGCTTCAGCTAAATTAGCTTACCTGCTCTTATTGAGAGACTTTTTCCTGCATACTGAGAAATATTATTGTGCATAATATGGAACCGTTGATGTTCCATTCACGAGAAGTCGTATTTTTATTCATTTTTACTGACTTTTTTGAGGCAATAATTATTTTTTTTTGTAAAACCAACATATCAAATTTGATCTGTTGTAGCTGCTGAAGCTCCTTTTCTAAATGATGGAGTTCGTGGAGTTCTCAGTGATAAGTGACATCATCTTACAGTAATCGACACGATGTGAACAAAGGCAGGAGGCGTGAAGCTCCCGGTGCAGTTTCTGCGCTGATGTTAATGCCAGAGGAGGTTTGGAGCTCTGCGGTTGGGTCAGCGGAGCGTCGGCTCTGTGACCTGCTCCATCACTCTGTGGCTGTGGTTCCTGAACACTTCCACTTTGCAGTAATGCCACTTTCACTTGATCCTGGAATATTTAGCAGGGAAGAAAGTTCATGAATTGACTTGTTGTACCTGTGGCCTCCTTTTGTATTATCATGCTCTTTTTTACTGAGCACTTTGGAATGATCTGTCCTCTCAAAAATATTTCTAAAGTTAGACCCCGTGCTTGATTTTCTGACTGAAAACCTGAATTTAACGATCCAATATTTTTGTCCAAATTTAGAAGTGATAAAACCCTAAATTTGCAAATGTATTCTAACTGAGCTCAGACATTCTTGTAGGAAGTTCTTGTGTTATTTGCAGCATGTGTTCAGACATGTGTGGCCCATACACAACACACACACACACACACATAAAAGCTGGTTAACAACTGAAGAAGACTGAGCAGGTGTCACACCTGTGATACATTCACACTGTTCTCAAACATCGACCGTCTGAATACTGTATGTAAGAGAAAAAATCACCTTTTAAATGAAACATCTATGAGCAGTTTTACTCCTCAGAGTTCGAGCAATAATAACTGAAATAAATGCACTGCTTCATTGTTTGCATACAATTAAGTCATTAACTGATATTTTTACTGTCAAAATCTAAAAATGACATTTTAAATTTCTTTTCAGGTGACGGATTTCCTTCATCAGAATCCGAATTATTTCATAGTTCTGTCATTTTTTGTTGTTTTCAGAGTGTTTTTATTTAGCAGCACGTCTGTGGTTTCTTTCCTGATGCTGTCTGTCGGTTTCCCGGTTTGTCTGTGACTGTTTTCCATTTTTGGACATCTTTTTCCTTCCTTCCTCTTCCTTCCTGCTGCCTTCTTTCAGTCAAGCTGACTCTCTGCTGGCAGGCAGCAGCTGGCAGAGGCTTCAAACACGCGCGCAGCTTCTGGACGCCATCCAGAGTCGTAATGCAGTCTTTTTTTCCCAGACACTAACCCACGGTGTCAGCCACTGTGAGGGTGTGTGTGTGTGTGTGTGTGTGTTCAGATGGGCTTGGCTGTTGTCCACCGCGCTGTCACCGACTCTCATCTTATCATTTAAACTCCCGGATGGCTCCATGTGCTTCCACTTCCTTACCTCTGTGATGGAGCTGGAGAGCAGAGTGTTTTCTTTCTGTTCCTGGTAACAAAGTTTGATCTGGATCAGGTCTGAATAGGTTCTGTTGACTATTGGATATTTTTCCACTGTGTTAATTAGCGGAGCCTCGTGCTGCTGCCAGCATCCGTGCGCCCTCTCATTCAGGTCAGCACATTTTAGGATGCTGGAATCCAGCGGGAATGCTGAGGATCAGGTTCACTGTGCTTCCATGTTGTTTGGATCACTGACCTTGTTCATCAAAAGCATTTAAATGCTAACAAATATTTTAAGGTAAGAGGTGTTAAGGTTACTGCAGACATGCAGGACGAGCTTCTGAAAATTGAATGAGTATCCAAAACCTGCATCATTTATTTATATTCTATATTTTATTTTGCTCATTATTCAGTGGAGCTTTTATCGGGATTAAACTGAACAAACAGAACAGTTGAATCATCGCTCCACCCTGCAAAATCTCATCTGCTTTCTTGATGGAATATATTCATGCAGGGATAAAGGAAGACAGGAGGCCTCCAAGCCGGAGCTCCTGGTTCCTGTAGAGTGACTGTCATCAATTTTCATGGAGAGGAGAAATGTGAAATTACATCAAACAGAAACAAAGGGACCACAAACAGAAGCCAGAAGTCCACAAAAGGGAAACTAATTGAATACGAATCAATCACAAAGACACACAAAAAAGGACACAAACGACAGAACGTAACGCAGAAAAACATAAAACAGCTACAAAATGACCACAAAGAATTACAAATTCACAACAACGGGGCAGAAATCAAAGAGAAGAAAGGTTAAAGCCAGAGAAAGAAATTAAACACAAGGACAACAACCACCACAGAAGACACACAAAATGACCATTAAAAAGACAAAAAAAACATCCAAAAATTAGTTACATAAAAACCAAGAATTGAGCAGGAGAGCCAAAATCACCACGAGGCAAACTGACCATAAAGCAGCAATGAGGTCACGAGACCCACAACAAGAAGAAAAAGATGCAAAATGACCACAAAGAGGTAAAAATCCAGCAATGAGAGAGAAATAAAAGGCAAGCGCCACTAAAATGACTCCACAAGGCTGTAAACGCTGAAAAATGAGACCAAAACCGATGCGTGACCACAAACAGGCAGAAATCCACGAGAAAGAGATCAAACAAAAAACTGGGTCAAAGAAAACAAAACGACTGCAAAGAAGTGCGATTAAAAAGGGCCGTTTAGACCAGAAAGGAGCTCGAATTGACAATAAAGAGAAAAACAAAAACAGAGATAAAATAAATGATCATGACGACACTAAAGAGACACAAATCAGCCATAAAGAAACAACAACGAGCAGCAGTGTTTTCTTGGCATATTTGTAAACGTTCATTTAATTTTCTTTGTTATTTCTGAACCTATTTTAAGAAGTTTGTAGTGCAGGAAAAATCGGGTCAGGACAGGAAATGGACCATGTGACCATGTGTAGAAATGTTCTTAGAAAAGCTCAAGACCCCGGAGCCGTTTATCTGAATTCATTATCCTGCCTTTGTTTCTTCTAGATGTTTTTCTTAAGAGTCTTTGAGTGTAAGAAGAGATTTGGAGTGTAATAAAATCAGCAAGGACAGAAATCAGATACAAAATTACCGTCAAGCTGAAACTAACAATTATTCATTTAGTTTGTCATTAAGTCTAAAAATGACAGAAATACAAAAACACTCACTCAGGTTTAATTGTCTCATTTTGTCCAACAAAAAGTCAAAAATTGAGAGACTTTGCAGTTATTGACTGCAAACATTAAAATATGCAAATTATCACATATGAAAGGCTAGAAGAGGAGAATTGGCCTTTTCAGAAATCATTTAAATGACTGATTAACTGATTATAATAATTGCTGCCTGTCAACTAATCAGTAAAATAAGAAATGAATTCAGCTTCAGTGTTTTTATTGTGTTGGGATTTCTGTCTACGATCGTCTGCCCTTCACAGACCGAGGAAAGAAAAAGCTTCTCTTCCTTTGTTCGATAAAGCCTCAACATATCTCAGGACCTCTCCTGGAAATACTGTTTTATAGAAGAATCCTTAAAGTTAATAAAAAAATATTTCTGAGAGAGTTTGTGGTCAGAAATAAAGGAGTGAAGACCGGCTTCATGTTACAGATGAAATATGAAGATAAAGTGACTGAGAGGCAGCGAAGAGAGAAGAGACGGAGGCTGAGCAGAGAGTGATAGCATCAAACTGCAGGACATCGAGGACAAGGACACACTGATGAAGTGACTGACTGACTCTGTGTGTGTGTGTGTGTGTGGTGGAAGTGAATACAGATAGAGCTGTCAAGATAGTGAGTTACTGATAGAGAGAAGGGGAGGACTGCTGAAGGAGAATCAATACGAAGGAAACCATGAAGGAAAAGAGGGAGAGAAGAAATAAGAGAGGAGGAAGGAGGAAGATTGAGGGCTAAAGGGTGGGGGAGGAAACTAGGATGTATTGGAAGGAGTGAAGGATGCTGCGTGGACTCTTGATCCCAGTCAGGTATCAGTGGGGGCTGTGCTGTGTTACCTGTGTTACCTGTGTTACCTGTGTTACCTGTGATACCTGTGATACCTGCAGCTCCTCCCATACGTGTGGTTTAATGTCTCTAACAGCGGCTTTCTGTTGACCAATGAGCAACCAGCAGTTCTTCTTCTTCTTCTTTGTTTTGTTCCAAATTTGTTTTGAAATGTTACTAATAGAAAATAAATAGAAAAGTGATAGAAATGCTAAAGAAAAAGCACTTAATAAACAATTAAAGCTTAACTCACAGATCAAAGTTGATATCTGATCCCGCCTCACTGAGAAATAAAGAAAAAGCCTTTTGATTGTTGGTTTCAGTGACTCTACAATCAAGTTTGCTCATTATGAGCTTTAGTGCTTGTACACAGAGTACTGTGTTTAGGAGTACTCTTTCAAATACACGCTCCTTGTGTTTTTGCCTTTTCTCTTTGGTTCAGTTTTATTGATATGGTGCAAATCCACAACACGAGTCATTTCAGGGCTTTTGTTCCAGTGAGGTAAAGAGAAACCTGATGATTTATGATGAGCACACACTTAGCAAGAGTCTTGTTATTTGAGAAAAGAATGAAGCTTTGCTGAAAGGAAACCCCAGTTCTTTGCGATAAAGACTTTTTTGTGTTGAGGATCGTTCATTTGTTTCCTCAGTCCCGAAACGGGCCCAACTTGGATTCGTTTTTATACGAAATGTTTTGCTCTGATCAGTTTTCCTATAGGAGAACCTGAAGCTGTAAAGATTCAAAAGGAACGCCACTAAAATCAAAACCAAAAAAAAAAAGAGAACATCTGCTGCTCTTCAAAGTCAGCTCTGCGCTGCAACGATGTAACTCCAGGTCGTTTCTGAGCCTCCATTCAGGTTTTCCAGAAAACACGGAGACGCTGAACGGCGGCTTTGACTGAACAAACTGCCTCTCTGATCACGATGAAAGACGTTTAAGCAGCCTCAACATCAAAGAAGGGAGGAGATGCCGCCACTGCTCGCCGCTGTCAGAGCCTTTCAGGAGATTAAAGAAGGTCTATAAACCTCAAAACAAAGAATACAGCAGGTTGCAGTGATGAGTTATCCTGCAGAGTGAGGCTCCACAGGTTGGAGGTTAATACTCTGAGCCACGTTCTCATCTGTAAAGAGACACGTCTGGAAAAACTAATGACAGATATGAATAGAAACGCAAAGCAAAACTGTTGAAGTACAGTGTTAGAAAATCTATCAAAATTCTAGTCAGCCCTGCTGAGCAAGGCATTATTGGTTTGAAGTCCAATTGGGGAAAAAAATGTCAGACACCAAAATAAAAATAAATAAAGATACAAAAATAAATAACTGTACAAAAGCCTGCATCAAGATATACATTACCTTCAGCTGCATTAGCTCTGTGTGAGTGGTTATAGAGTTTGGAATGATGAATGACCTGTTTTCCTCTTTTCTGCTACGCTAATATCAATTAGCTGTAGATGTTTTGACCTACAGTATGTTATGGCATACAGATGGGGAATTCATTGGGATATCACTATCATATTCATCTTCATTGTCTGGCTCCTTTTGTGATTAGCTATGGATATTTTAACTGGCCAAAAATGTGCTGTTGGATTCCAGAGCTGTGTTCGTATAGAAAGCCGGCAGCACCCAGCACAGTTTCCTCCTGCTTCCAGCTAACTCCTCTTCATCCTCTTTGCTTTTTCCCACAGCCTCAGATGCCTCCACATCTTCCTCCTCCTCGTCCAGTCTCAGAGGTTTTGTGGACTTCATTTTCACCCAGGAGCCTCAGGACACGGTGACGGTACGAGGTGGTGTGCTGAAGCTAGACTGCCAGGCACAGTCGGATGCCGTGGCGGGACCCCCCACCATCACGTGGCGTAAAGACGGAGTGCTGCTCAGCACAGTGGTTGATGAGCGGCGACGACAGCTGAGTAACGGCTCACTGCTGGTGCAGAATGTGATGCATTCGCGGCACCACCGGCCCGATGAGGGGGAATACCAGTGCCTCGCCACGCTGGATGGACTGGGAAGCATTGTGAGCCGGACAGCGAAGGTCACTGTAGCAGGTAAGAGACTGCTTGGTTCTAGGGCTGAACAATAGCTATATACTGTATTTATTAAAACAGAGCAATGAACTTAAAATGCATAAATGTGATTTCATAGCTCAAACCTGTTGATTTATGAGTCTGGAGTTTCTGTAATGTTCAGGAAACCATGAAGCCATTCTGTTTCCTCTCAGTTGGAGATAGTTTAGCTTCTTTAAAGTGAGGTTGTAGCTTTGTGAGCTAAAACCTCACAGTTGTTACATCACCTGCAGTACATGGCAACAGGACGGGCCCTCAAGCATACAGGAACAAGGAATGGGAGTGATGATGAAGCCAGACAAAGTAGGCCTGCTGCAGCAACATTGATTTTAGACACCTAAAAGAATCATTATAGGCTATAAAGTCACCACGAAACTTAGAACATTTTTCACCTGCTGTCAGATGGCTCTTTCTGACAAGAACGTTAAAGCCTCAGACACACAGGCCTCGAGACTGGACGGTGATCCTCTGGCAACCACCAACCAAGAGGGAAAAATAAGTATTCAGTGATGGTTGGCAAGTAGTTGTTGAAGGCTGCTGGCTGTTGCTAGCTGAAATCGGCTGCAAAAAGCTCCTTGGGATTGCTTTGTTCACTAGCACATTGCTTCAGTAACCCATATATTGCATGGATGATGGCAGTTAATTTGCTCTCTAAGGACTAACTGAGTAGTAGTTTAAACCTAACAAAGGGCAATGGAAACATTAACCTTCAAAGTGCCTCATCACTGCAGCCAACTCATTTTAGAAGGCACAACTTTACTTTTACAGATGAATGCTCTCCATTTCTAGTTTTACTCTAGCTCTTCATTGATGTTTATCACCCCTTTCTCTGTAATCTTAGAGTCATTCTGGACAGTGATCTTAGTTTTGATAATCATTTTAATGAGGTCACCACAACTGCTTTCTACCACATTTACCAAATATATCAAAGGTTTGGAAATTCTGATCTCAAACTGACTCTGAGAAATTGCTCCATGTAGTCATATCATGCAGGTTAGACTACTGTAACGCACCGTTTTCAGGATGATCCAAATTATAAGTAAGATGACTTCAACTTATTCAGAATGCAGGGCCCAGTCCTTACATGGACATAGAAATTTAAACATATTTCCCCAGTACTGAAGTCACTTTATTGCCGGGGTGGGCAAACTACAGCCCAGGGCCACACCCGGCCCGTTGGTCTTTTTAATCTGACCCGCCCAAAGATTGGTACAGAATTGCCCAAATCAAATTATATTTATGACTGATGTTGAGGATTCTGAGAATTGCTACAAAAAACACAAGACTTCGATGCACTGGCAAAAACAACACTGTTCTCACTAAAAGTAAATTTAAGTATTCACACTGAGGTGTGTGTATATATATACACACACACACACACACACACACACACATCTGGTGCTAGCCCAGCCTGTCTGCCAAATTTCAAAAAGTCAATGTGGCCCCAGAGCCAAAATATTGTCCACCCCTGCTTTATTGGCTCCCAGTTCAATGAAATCCTTCTACTAGTGCAGAAAGTACTCAATGGTTTGATTCCCAGGACATATCTGACCGGTCAGTGTTTGTAACCCAATCAGACCTCTGAGATTTAAGTCTGATGCCATGGTCCTCAGCCGGAAAGGGTGGAGTGCCCTCTCTGGCTCAGGGACGAGTTGCTGCCCCAGCTTCCCCAAGTATCTTGCGGTCTTTGTCACAAGTGATGGGAGAAGGGAGAGGGAGATTGACAGACAGATCAGGGCTGCTTCTGCAGTGATGCAAGTGCTGCACCAGTCTGTCGTGGCGAAGAGGGAGCTTAGTGTAAAAGCGAAGCTGTCCATTTACCGGTTGATCTACGCTCCTAACCTCACCCTCAGCTATGGTCATGAGCTTTGGGTAGTGACCGAAAGAATAAGATCATGAATACAAGCGGCAGAAATTAGTTTCCTCCAAAGGGTGGCGGGCCTGTCTCTTAGAGATAGAGTGAGGAATGCAGTCATTCGGGAGGGGCGTAGAGTAGAGCCGCTGCTCCTCCGCAATTGGTTCCTCCATGAGCCAATTGAGGTGTTTCGGGCATCTGACTAGGATGCCTCCTGGGCACCTCTTGGGAACATGCTGCCTTCGGACCATTCAAAAATAGACTTAGAACTTTTTAACTCTCACAGGGTTACATTTAACCCAAAAAAAATGTATTCTCCATGTAAATCTGAACAGTGTAAAAATAAAATATACAGCAAATAAATAAACAGCACATTCATGCTGATATTAGCTATGGTGTCCCTCAGGGGTCCTCTTTAGGTCCTCTTCTTTTCTGTGTGTGACCAGTTTCCCCAAATGTAGCACAAAACTACAAAAAAGAGACATTTAATTGTTGTCTGAGCCAAATGAAATGGGATTTGAATACTGGAAATAGAATCAAAGTTGTATTAATGAAGTTTATTAAAATACAGATTGTTTGACTATAATCATATCAGCTGGTATTTATGCAGTTATGCAATCAGGGTCTTGTGTCTAGTCACATTGATTCTGATTGCTCATATATACTATTTTTCACGTTGATATCAACTATCGTGCACTTAGGAACAAATCATTTATTTCTGGAATTTGCTTGTGAATGCAAAAAGATAGCAATCCAGCGTGCCGCTGAGAAAAAGAAATCATTGGACTTGAAGACAAGAAGTGAGCAAATACACTATTGGAAAACATTTGCTTTAGTTGTTATGCTACAAATATACATATGTGTCTAAAACCTGGACTTTGTAACTAGTATTCGCCACTAATCATCTGCATTTTGTCCACTAAAAAACTGGAAAAAAATGGTGACAGAGAAAATGATCTAGAGAATACGAAGGATATAGAAGAAGATGATTAAAGGAAAGAAGATCATTGGAGAGGAAATTCCCCTCATTTGATTTAATGTGGCCAGAGCACCTTCACCTGTCCTTGAAAGTTAAAGCAGCACAACATACACACACGCTTAATATTGCTTTTTCCATTTATTTTACTGTTCGTGTTTACTTAATAACACCAAAGTAATTCACCTGTAATGTAATTTAGTAAATGGAGTGTGGCTTAAGATCAATACAGTTTATGGAAGGCATTAATAGAAAGCAGCTCAGAGGTTTGAGTGCATCACCAGCAGACTGTGCAGTCAGCACTGTATGCAATATGTTGTATGACAGCTTATTGAAAGTGTGAGGGGGTGAAAGAAAAATGTGACCACTCAAATATTCTGTCCTGCAAAAACAAGTCAGGTCATAGATGGGTCACTTTCTATCAACAGGTAAGCAATGTGGAAAAATAATACTCAACTTCTTAGTAAAACTGTATTTCATTCCAGTTTTACACAGTTTGGGGCAGTTGCATTGCTTTTTAAAGCATAACAATAATGTTTAAGACATTGCCAATAATATAGTAACTCATTGTTTCTTTTAATTTTGGAGATTGATCTTCTCATTGCCTCACTACTGTGGGAGCTTGGTGGAAAAACACTGGCCCAAGAGTAGTCATATTCATCTGTGGTTTACTCTTGGCTAATAATATCATGCAAATGGGAGGGTGTATGAACTGGAGCTTTACAAAAATTATGTGTAGCTTTAACCTATATGATTTAACATCATACAGTATAACATAATTTAACATATCTGTGTAAGACTCCAATAGCAGCATAAAGAATTTTGAGAAAATTCACTGCTGGTCTTTCAGGTGATACAGATTGCATTTGATTTGCAGAGTAGCCTTAGTGTCCTCCATAACGGTAAGGTCAGTCAGGATAGTACTGTGTATGACTCAGTACTGTGCAAAAGTCTTAAGCTACACCTCATTGCTTTACATTTTGCTTCCAAGGAGCCAGACATTCTTGACTGACTATGTTTTCATATTTTCAGCCCAGTCCTTGTGCCTGACATTTTTCAGAGGGATGGGTTTTTTTCTTTGTAAAACCACCTAACACTGACTTATGAATCATTCAATCACAAAAAGGTGCACCTGACTCGAGGGATGAATCACTGTACAATTTTTAAATAGTACAACAAAGGGAAGAACACGGGGGAGGGTCCATCATGGTTCGGCACTGCATTTCAGCCAGCAGTTTTGGGGATCTTGTCAAAACTGATGGAATTATGAATGCAGAATGTAGAGAGTTCAGGCTGCACTGAAGAATACATTAAGTCATACCAAATATTGATTTTAAGGCTCATTAGAATTGTGCATGTTTGCACATTTCAATAAATTGCTCCACATACAGCCTATTTTCCCAGCAAAAGCTAAAGAAATGAAGAGTGGCAAGATCTTTTGCACTAATTTTGAATTAATCTAAAAATATAAAGCAACTTAGTCCAAAGCAAAATAATGTGAGTGTGTAGACATTTAAAATGATTAATATTATTATAAGCAGTCAAAATGTGCTTAATGTTGGATTTAATGATTAATGTTTGAAATTTTAGACATAATAACTAATGCCAGATTTATTTATACTGAGCAGCTGATATTCTTTATTTGTCTGATAAAAAGGAAAATTAAGAGATTCTCACAACACATTTGCAGCTACAACACATGCCCACACTGCCATAGTTGTGTTTATCAACTGGTTGTTGTCTAGCATTTTGAGTTTGAATGTTGAGTT
>VUQJ01029190.1:0-13598 GCA_015108635.1 Andinoacara biseriatus
CAGCTGCCCCCCCCCCCCCCCCCCCCCCCCCCCCGCAAAGAAAAATCTCCTCCCTCTTCCTTTCAGGACACTCACATTAAATTAGGCATGTCTGCCAAAAACTGTGTTTGGTCCTGCAGCTGCCAAATATCCACGGTGATTTGTGCAATTTTGACCAGTGTGTAGCCAGAACTGCTCTGAATCTCCAAAAGCTTGACTGAGAATCTGGGGTTGTTTAGGACAGGTGCCATGATTTCAAAAGAATGCTTTATAATATTTGTTCAATACTTTTTTCTTTTTAATATGCAAATGTGTCATTTTAGAGGATCTGCTTTATTTTAGTTATTTATTTTTTTCTTCCTTAAGGCAAGCTTCAAGAGTCGCTTCAGGCTGGATATTGATCTAAAAGCCACACCTATAGAGATCATGGGGCTGACGCAGCGTGCTCCTTTGCCCCACTGATGTTCTCTACTGTTGACTCAAACCCATCCATAATACTAATTTGGGCACCCTTCTCAGTAAGAAACCCAGAAAAGGTTTAGGGATGGCTAGATCAAGGTTTAGGACCTAGTCTACCATGGCAGTCAGTTATTTTACATGTTGTCATTTTAACATTGTGTTATTATTAAACAACTAGATTTTAAGTTACAGAAGTCTAACAAAACGTGTCAAAACGGATGAAGAACCAGAGATATTCTGTTATCTTTTATTTAAAGCCTGTAAACTATATTACCCATAATGCAGTTCAGCAGCCAACTTTATAGTCTTTATAGCCGTGTCTCATCTGGCATACTTCGGTACTCACAGCGTCCTCTTTTGATTGAAAAACTTCACACTGACAAGAACAGCCACACAAGGTGCATGAAGAGTACCTGAATGATGCTCTCGTGTGACGTGCTGCACATTTCTAACCTTCACTGGGTGCCATCCTGGCTGTGTAGCAGAAAGGGAGCGCAGACCTATTTGCTGGCAGTGAAATGTGTCAAGGTTTTAGTTAGCCGTCAGCATTACATGTGTTGTGCTATTAAATGTTGTTTTAATGTGTGTTAAGACACCGAAAATGCTCATTTACAACTTTATATTTTAAATTCTTGAACTCAAGAGTAGCTTTGCATGATTCACAGTTTAAAATCATCTTTATTTGTGTTCCACTGGTTCATCCTCATTGAGGTCAGTGGCACAAACTGACCTCATTATTTGAAACTTTGGCTATTTAATATGAGCGCTGACCTTTACCCCAGTGTATAGATGAAACAATAGGGAATAGGTCCTTCAGTGTAGAACATGGATATGCTCTCATAGATTCAACAGGCAGCTAGCGGTTATCATCTATAAATTTGCACTTGTGCTTGATTGCAGACGACTCTTCCCTGTCAGAATTCACACAGTGCTACACAGTTCATAGTATAGACACTGTACTAACAGAAGTATTGAAGTATTTCATTTGAGACACAGTAGTAGGTAAATGCTGTGACTAATGTGGCTTTCAGCAGCTGCAGAGCGTTGGCCAGCTCCCCTTTAACAGAGGGCATACCCTCAGTCCCACATCATTTCTGAGTAGACGCTGGTTTCCAAATGACACCAGTAATGCAAACATTCACCCAGTAGAGGCATTTTTGCCTGGAGCGCTGTCTGAGGTGGCACTTTCATGTACAGTCTCTGATCACTGAGGCAAGGTGAATTACAGGGCGCTGAAGCCACGTGTTTGTGAATCAGTACCATCAAATCAAAACAAAAACCACTCTTACTCCAGCTCCTGCATTTCTACCAAATCTTAATGCCCTGTCTCATCAGGAGGGACTGTCAAAATCCCATTTTAATAACTTAACATGCCTTTAGCATGTTTAATCCGTCTCTCATAAACTAACTTTCCCCATTTCCTCAGCCGAGGCCCTCTAGTGGGCTAGTCCAACTCTGATGGGTGCCATAATAGTAATTTTCAAAAAAGCAAGTGATATGCCAGTGTAGACAGAGCAGTGGCAGCTGTGTCCATTTTTGATGATTTCATTTCAAAACTGCTAGTATAATGGCATCGAGCAAGCATGCATTTTGTGACTGGGATGAGGAGGATGGTTTTGAGTGGAAGTAACGAATATTTATTTATGTTTAGGCTTGTTGTAGGAAGCTTCGTGAAAGCTAAAAAGTCAAACAAGTGTCTTAGAACGTTTTCTCCTTTTTCCAGGACATTTTCAGGGAAATTATTTGGAATCTGTCTAACCAGTATCAGACAACCCACCCCCCCACCCCTTCAATAGATGTGCTGATGTATGATGCTTGGAAAGTAACCAAAGTCTGTTGTATGTGTGAGATCTGTGAACACATTGGTACATCATTGGACCCAACAATGCTTATGATTTGTGTCTGTGTGCTAAGTCTTAAGTACTGCTTTCACGTAAATGTCCGTTCCTCCTTTTATCTGACGGTTTGGCTCCTTGAGGTGGCTGCTGAGGTCACTTTGAGATGGACAAACCCACGTTTTCACTGCATAGTGTCCAGCTGCAGAGTTCTGTGTGTTTGCTTTCTAGCAGCAACAGTGGAGCTCCTCTCGTGTCAGGGGGGCTTGGTCTAATCACTGTGAACAGCAGACTGTCAGTGGCTCCCAGCTTTCTCTTCTAGAGTACAGAGATGATCTCTGTGTTCACCCCTTTTTAGCTGCTGTATTTGTAAGGAGAGGACTTCATTGTGGATGTACTTGGAGATAGACCTGTCACTGAATGAAACTATTTCCTTCTGCAAAGATTACATTTGTTGAACAAATGGAAATGTACATAAGAGTGCTATTTATGTTGGCTTGATCAGCTCTTTCACTTCCCACCCGTCTCCACCCTCCTGCCTTTGCACCCAGCTGTTGACAATGTCCAGAAAGGTCATCACATGGCTCAAAGGAAAAACTGAATCCAGTTTGTAATGTTTGCTCTATTTAAAGGTGCAATAGATGTCTTTTTTTTTTCCCTAATTTGGGGTGTGAATGACTCAAATGACTCGTAGCGTAATCTCTTAGCAGAAATCCAATGTTTCATGTTGGGAAGAATTTCAGCACAATTTTCTAATCCAGGAACAAAGATTTGATACCCAAGGAAGCTGAACCATGATGCTGAACTTGGACAAACACTGATTCTGTTAAACATGGGGCTAACATCTTAAACCCCTCTCCCTCTAATACAAAGCCCCTCCCCCAGGAAGATTAGTTCAGTGTGTGTCAGGCAGTGCAATGTACTACTGAGCTGCTTTCAGTGTGTGTAGCCTCTTTTTTATTTAAGTTCATATCTGTTGGATGTGAACCAGATGTGTTAATTTAAAGAACTTTTTTTGTAAGGTGTTTGTTGAAAGAAAGTCACATTGCACTGACATGAAAACCTGTACATAAAGAAAATGTGTTTTGTACATAAACCAATGAAAACTATGTATTTGAATATGAACTGTACAAAATACTGTACTTGTAGTTGTATATGGAGTGATCCTGTTGATCTGTAACAAAATACCCAAGCAACAAATTAAATTCTGCAGAGGAAATGAGCCCAGAGTGAAGTGTTTTGTTGTTATTGTTGTTTTTGTAGTCATGCCTGCAGTTCCGCCCTGATCTGGCATTCCAAATAATTTTGCATAGGTTTATGAAGTGGAATAGTCTTGGTGATGCTTATTTTTTCCACCAGCAGACAAAAGTTTCCCATTATTCAACATAAGGAGCATAGCATCGCATATCTAGCTGAAATCATGCGACTCCATTGTGTTTAGTTCTGTTTTTGTATTCATAAAGTGCTTGGCCATAAGCTGGTAAAGTCCAATCCTGTTTATTTTCACCACTTTTTTCTAAGAAATGTTTTTAGACTCCTTTCAGCTGTTCCCATGACTCAATCACGAACTGAATGAAGCAGCCAACTGCCCAAAAGTTGAGTTTTATCCCATGTGGTTTGAGTCAATAATCTGACCAACTGCTAATGGGCTGAAAATCAGGCAGGATATTCCAGTGTTTTAATATATTGACTATGTTGGTTCCTCCATATTTGCATCCCAACCTTGCAGAGTGACTTTTGTTGAGGTTGGGCTTGTTTATTTTAGTCCATATTTTGATTAGTGATTAGTGATTTTAGAACATGGGCTTCAATGGTAGCAGCAAAGTCTGGTAGCTCTGACCTCTTTATTTGTGTTGCATTTTTATCAGTTTTATTTTTTGTTAAGTATTGATGGATATTTCTGTTAGAAGAGCTTTTTTCAGCAAATCTGTACGGTACTACCCTATTCCAGCTGAGATAGAGGTGTGTTTATGGTTGTTGTGCTGGTGCAAAGGTGAAGGCTTGGAAGTGGAGATATAACCTTTTTGCCTACAGTCATCATGGGAAATGTCAACCCTCTGATATTGGTGAAGACTCAAATTAAATACCAAGTCTCATGTGTTTTACTGAAACAGGGTTGAATCAGAACATCTCAGACTATGTACCAAGATAATTGCACAAAACATCCAGAGGCACTCTTCATAATTTCAGGAGACTACTACTGAAGCTCTAAGGAACTGCTTTGAATGCAGAGATCAAAGCAGGAAAATCAGGAAAAAGTAGCTTTCAGGGATGGTGACAAAGAACGGCTCAAACAGGTGCAACGTGAGCTGAACAAGAGATTGAAAATGGCAAAAGTGAAACACAAAAAAGATGATAAAAAGGAATGTACAACACAGCAACATTCACAAGGTGTGGAGTGGAATCAATGCCATCTCTGGCTACGACAAAAAGACACGACAGCTACGTATGGGTGATGTAAGAGCTGATGAACTCCATCAGTTCTTCAGTAGATTTGACTGCAGTCACACTCACTTCCACAGCTGCTCTTCAATCTTCTTCTCCTTATCCTCAATATGTGGGCATCTTCACTGCTACTCAGCCTTCTCCACAAGTGTGCTTCTCCACCACAGCTATCCCATCTCCTTACATCTCTAATGTTTTACTTCTCCTCTCACACCTGTTCCTCCACCCTTTTCTGTCACAGAGGCAGGGGTGAGATTGGAACTAGGAAGACTGTGTTCTGGGAGGGCTGCTGGCCCTGATGGTGAGTGTCCAAGGCTACCTAAGGAAGTAAATGACTACAGACCAGTGGCCCTTACATTGAACATTACATACAAACCTTGGAAGGGCTGATTCTACACCTACTGAGACTTGCAGTCAAAGACAAACTTGATCCCCTGCAGTTTGCATACAAACACTTTGAAGTAAATGATGCTGTTCATGCTTCACTGAGCTGCTTCTCATCTGGAAGAATCTGCTGCTTATATGAGAGTTATGTTCCTTTATTTTTCAAGTGCTTTCAATACCATCCATCCAAATATACTCAAAGACAAGCTCATGGACTTGGGTGTAGATTCTTACTTTGTTTCCAGGGTCACAGTCTACAGACAGAAAGGCTACAGTTGGTCAGGTTGGGGAACTGTGTTTCTGGGCCATTTAACGAGCAGCACAGGGGCTCCACAGGGAACTGTCCTGGCTCCACTGCTTTTCACATTGATTACAGCAGACTTCAAATATAATTCTGTGTCCTGCCACATTTAGAAATACTCGGATGACACTGCCAATGTGTATCAGGAATGGACAGGAATCTGAATATAGGGATCTTGTTGAAGCCTTCAGCGACTGGAGTCACAAAAACACATCATATTGAACACCTCTAAGACAAAGGAAATTATAATAGATTTCCAAAGATTAAGGTCCCCTCTCCAGCCTGTGAAAGGTTGTGGGCTGGACATAGAGATGGTAACAAAATTTGAATAATTAGGTTTACACCTAGATAACAAATTAGACTGGTCCCTGAATACAGATGAACTAAACAAGAGAATTATACCAAGTACCAGAGTACCTGGAGAGAACTTGCAAACTCCACATGCAGAGGCAGCAATGCTACCACCACACACACACCATCATACCACCAGTGAATCAGAGTTTTTTCTCTCAGTTGGTTTCCTTTGACTAAATAGAGGTCTCTGCCACTTCTCAACTTCAGAGTAGGAGGAAGCCTGCAGGCGGTGAGGCCACTGGGTAAATGGGTGTCTAGATTTCTTCTGCATGGAAATCTTTTGAACTCAAATGTGTATTTGGGGCTGATTAGCAAATGTAAGCATGCTGCTCTGCTAATCTAACACATTAAAGACAGTCCTTGTGGAGCAACTTTAAAACAGCTGTACATTGTTGTCTTTCTGTGTTGTTGCAGTCAACCTGTTAACATATGAAAGGAAACCACACTCAGGGGCTTTGCAGCAACTTCCCCGAACTAAACACTGCTACTATTTCTACCCTGCGCCGTTGGGGGGCTTTTCCGCCTCATCTCATCCTGACTGACATTTTAAGTCTTTTAAGCAACGAGCATCAGAGCAAAGACTTAGACTTTGACCAGTTTAACTGTTTTGGATGTATAAAACAAATAATAAAATGTCATATTACACTGGTAGAAACCATTTTACATGATATGTGCCTTTATATTTGATACTTTGGAACGTGAAGAACTTTAACTTTTAATTATGTAGTTTTTACTGTGGTTTTGCCATTTTTACTACAGTAAATAATCTTTACCGTGGTTTATGAGAGGATGCATGGAGTGCAGTGGTAAACCAACAAGTTTAAAAAAAGTCTCTACATAATATGACTTTTTTCTTTAAAAGTTTGCATTATCAAACATATTCAGTAAAATGTTATAATCATTCTACATACTTGTATCAACTGAGTCAGCACCTGCAGCATTAATATTAGAATTTCAATGTCCACGAGAGATGATATGACTACAGATTTGGGTGACAGAGTTTGAAACAGTCTTGCGCATCTCAAACCACTTACTGTTTCAGTTCATTTCCTCTGCTTATGTTGTGGTCGATGCACTGTGAGAGCTCTTGCCGATGACAATACAAACAGGTTAGACGTTTTATGCTTCACAAGTTTTAATTCTTTTATTTATTTTTTGGTCCAAGGAGAAAAAGCAAAGAAAACTGGCTGGTTTCTGATCGGCAGACCGATGTGAGGAGAATGGACTTTGTCAAAGTTGTTAGGTAAAGTTTTTTCATACTGTGACCGAGTGCTTAGAGACTCTCTTCCTGTGCATTTTCTATTTTGGGCTTCAGTGAAACAGCTCTAAAAGAGAAATGTTAACATTCTTCGAATTCAGCGTCTCTTTCATAAAATCTTTTGCCATCCAGACGCAGGTGATGTTCTTTTACCAGTTAATGCCAGAGAAACAAATATTGAGCAGACGACATGGGGTGTAACTGTTCGTCTCAAGGGTCTACAGGTGAGTTCTCAGGTTTCATTTATAGCCAGCAAAATTCACTGACACATTGTGAGAGAATATTAATTTTAGACCTGCCTGTTTGTGGCCTTTCAGATCAGACGCTAAACTTGGTTGTCTACACCCTCAGCGGCGTTCTCTCCTTCACCATCATTGTGTTCACAGTGCTGGGGGCCATATGTCTCACAAAGTAAGCTCAAGTTCTTTAACAGTGCATTTATGCATGACATGACCTCTCTCTCACTAAATCTGTTCAAAGTGAAACCACATAAGGCAAAGACTTTGCTACATGTCACAATATTGCAGTTGCCTCTGGATTAGTACTGTACAAGTAATTGTGTGATATGTCCTACATTGTTCAAAATAAACCACATGACGTTATTCCATAAAATGCAGCAGTTTTCTTTCATGTAATTTTGCACAAAAATTTAATACAACTCATTTTTTTTAGCCACACGAGCAGATGGCTGTAGAGATCGGAATGGGGAGCTGAAATGCTTAGCGACTTTAAAGGTTGCCTTAAAAATTGGCTTACGTCTACTGAATGAAATTTGGTGCAGATTTTTATTTCCCCTCAGGAGGAATTTTAGAAAAGTGAGATGTTGATTAATTCTGCACTGACTTGCATTGCTTTCTCTTATTTCCTGAGTTCTGAAGTCTTGTGGCTTCAGTGTTTATTCGCTTTTAAACTGCAATGTGAAAACATGGATGCTACAAAGATGAATTTCTGTTTATTGCTTAGTCTTTAAACTATGGGTTGGTAGTTCTTTCCTGTACACACCAAAGGAAATATTTATTCGACCCCCTGCTAAATTTGTAGATTTGCTTGCTTGCAAAGAAATCACTATGTCAAACTTTTATTGCAGTTACAAAAGAGTTATAACTAGTTTGTGTGTCACTGAGTGAAATAAGTATTTGATCCCCGAGCAAAACATGAAGTAGGACTGGGTGGAGAAACCCCTGTGTAAAAGCTAAAACGTTTCTCGTAGTTCGTCGCCAGGTTTGCACACATCTCAGGAGGGATTTTGGCAAACTCCTCTTCTTAGTTGCTGCTTGCCAACTCAAAGCTTCAGCTCTCGCCACAGATTTTCTATAGGATTAAGGTCTGAGATAGGCTAGACCACCCCATGACCTTAATGTGCTTCTTCAGTTACTCCTTTGTTGCCTTGGTGGTGTGTTTTGGGTCATTGTCATGCTGGAAGATCTATCTTCAGTGTTCTGGCTGAGGGAAGGTGGTTCTGATCCAAGAGTTTAAATGGTACAAGCCTCCTCTGAACCATTTAGTTGTTCACTGGCAACCTTAAGATTGGCCTGTACATGTGTTTTCTTGAGCAGGAGGACCTTGTGGGCACTGCAAGATTTCAGTCCATTATGGCGTAGTGTGTTACCAATGGTGTTCTTAGCTTCAGATCATTAACAAGCTCCTCCTGTGTAGTTTTGGGCTGATCCACGGCTCACACCATGAGGCAAGATCTTGCATGGAGTTCCAAGTCGAGGGCGATTGATGGTCATTTCTTCCATTTCCAAATAATCACACCAGCAGTTGTCCCCTTCTCACCAAGTTTCTTGCCGATGATCTTGTAGCCCATTCCAGCCCTGTACAGGTCTACACTCGTGTCCCTGGTGTCCTTTAAAAGCTCTTTGGTCTATGGTGGTAGAGGGTGGAATGTAAGAAATTGATTCTGTGGACAGGTGCCATTTCTTTGGAAGTGAGCAAACCCCCACTGTGTAATGAATCAATATTGCTTTACTTGTACTATTACTGAGGCCGCCGAGATAGCTGATCTATATGCATACCATATTACAAATTAAATATCAGCAAAAAAAAAAAAGAATATGCAATTTTGTCATTTTTCTTTTCATCACCCAAACATTTACTACTTCCATCTCCTGACAAGGTGTTTAACAACACATTTGTTGACTTTCAGAGCGGGGCTATTATTATTATATTATTATTATGCCATACAAATGCCATATAAATCCATATTTAGATGTTCATAATTAAAAATGCATTATGAAATTTTAGCTAAGTTTTGAAAAAACATAGAAGAAGCTCTGAAAACAAGGTCTATTTATAGAGCTAGATAAATGTCATTTATATCCATTCTTTGTGAGTAAATAGTTATATAGTTTTGTAAATAAGTACAGTGTTATTTATGGTTATATAGTTTAGCTCTGAGTCAAACTGTGTTTAGTGAGGCAGATGTGTTGGAGTATTTCTTTCTCACATCTTGTACAGTGTTAACTGTTTTACTGGGAACTTTATTTTGCAGATACCGATCCTCCATCAAGACCATCAAAGAGCTGCATCACAACAGGTTGCTGATGGGTGCTGTGCCTCCGCCAGACCCTCCCCTTATACCTGTGAGGTCGATTTCAGTAGGGGAGGAAGAGCAGGAGCACCCTCCCATAACCCCAATTCGACCCACCATTTCAATCAGGTCTCCATCCAAGAAGCTCTGGAAAGGCCTGCAGCAGGTAGCACTGATTCACAGGCATCTTTGTGTTCCTGTCATATGATGACGTGTGGAGTGCTGAATGCAGACCCAAATGCAAAATCTAAGACAGAGCACCACAAAGAAAAACTAGCCTTTATTTGGCAAAACAGAAAATCCAGACAGTAACTGAAAATAAAGTCCAAAATGCAAGTTGCAAAAACATCTGTAAAGCTGTGTGCAACCACAGGCAACACATGGAGAACAAACAGTATGACACAACAAAGGTAGTTAGGGAGAGAGAACACAGCTTGGGGAAACAAGACACAGGTAAACATGGTAAATGGTAAATGGACTAGTTCTTATATAGCGCTTTTCTACTCTAACAGAGCACTCAAAGCGCTTATACAACATGTTTACATTTACCCCATTCACACTCATTCATACAAGCACTTCCATATGTAACTAAGCTAAGTGCTTTAATTAGCTAACATTCACACACATTAGTAACTACCTGCCAAGTACAAGGATGTACCTGCTCTACCTCCTGAGCTACAGCCACCCCAATGCCGTCAAACAAACAGCCTTGGCCGTATGAAACTTTTACTAAGAATACACAATTTCTGTCCACTCACAGTCACTATTCTCCAGCAGTGAGATCTATTCACTGTCTGTACTGAAGAAGTGATGCAAATAATTTACAGCAAACAACTTTCAACAGCAACAGCAGGATGCTGGTGTTTGACTGGACCAACATAGGTGATGAGGAATTAGTGGGTCTTCAGGTAATTTAAGCAGAGCTGATGGGGAAAAAACTGAACCATACAAAGTCACGCAAATCCTCCTGATTCATTCAGTCCCAGACAAATTTATAGACTGAGGCTGGAGAAGATGAAAAAGATGTTAAACACTACAGTGAAGAGAATTGTCACCACTGCTATTCAGGCTTTTCTCCTGACTGAGAAGTTGAGGACTTGGTAAGATTTTTGGCCACAAACACAGTAGTATCTCACCACAGCATGAAGATTCCTGGCTGGGGTCTTTCTGTGTGGAGTTGGCATGATCTCCCCTTGTCTCCATGAGTTTCCTCTAGGGACTCCAGCTTCCTTCCACAGTCCAAAGACATGGATCTTAAGTTCACTGGTGATTCTAAATGAGCCATGGGATGGTTAAAGGCTACAGAATGAAGTGCTGTATGAATGTATGGTGACTTGTAGTCTTAAGTGGTCTGAGTGGTCAGTAAAACTAGAAAAGCACTATATAAATGTGCAAACATCTTGGACACGGGTATGCTGTAAGTGCATTACAGAACAACTCATTTTTGGAAACAGCCTTGTTCCTTGTTCAGGAATCACACAAAAACTGGGCCAATTTGTGGATGTATGAAAGGTAAGCTGGAGGTCACGGAGTCTTTACTGGTCACCTAATCTCACAGTGACAAGACTAAAGAAAACCATTGTGCCAAACAAAGAAATATGCGCACACACGCACGCACGCACACCCTCTCAAAGACAGACTCAGCTAGGTTACAGACGTATAAAAGCTGACCTTACTGGTAGTGCCACAGGAGTACAGCTTGCAGTAATAACAAATACTAATTGGAAACATTCATTCACAACATTAGAATTGGCATTCTCTACCTCATGGAATGTATCAAAATGTAAAAGGCAAAGAACATTTAGTGCCTCAGAATATCATATGCAGGGTTCTAGTCAGCGGTTGATCACCCAGCACCGCCCCATGCTGAGGTCATCTTGCGTTGGGCTGAGAATATCACTGGTTCGGTTCACAATATCACTGTTCTATGACTGCAATTAGCAAGAGCACCCCGCACACTCCACCCTCTCGCCGATACCAGACTGATTTTTTTGTCCTCCTGCCAGATCACTGCACTACAGTATTATTTAACCGCAATTTGCAATCTACCACCGGGAACGGACAGTTTCGTTCACAACATGCACGCGCGATCTCGCAACGGTCCTGTTTACATTTGATTTTGCTGGACAAAAATAGCGACCAGCGTGAAACCGAGGGGGACGTAGAAGAAAAAGGGAGCGCAAAGGACAATTTTAAGCTTCCTATTAAACAAAATCCCAGGAGAATAGCTGCAGGTACACATGCATCTTATTTTCAGAGCACTGTAGCACAATCTAGAGGGAGATGGCATTAGCATTAACAGGCTAATGTTAATTAGGGATCACACTCAACACACACGAGCGCCAGGCTGAAAAAATTTTTTCTGTCTAGAACCCTGATATGGTTACCAGGTGTCCAATGAGAATCTCTAGCGCTGCCTGAATCTTTATAAAAAAACACTCAAAAAAAATTTTCTTTTTACCAGCTTCTTCATATTTAAGCTGCTACAGTGCTTGCAGCCCCATACTGTGAGACTGCTATTTATACAGGAAAATGCATTCATTCAAACTTGGGTGGACCAAAAAAACCCACCAATTTAAACGTACTGATATGTTTCCACATACAACAGGCTTTCTGACATTTGACAAGTACTTAAATTGGATTTCTTTATGGAATTACTTTATTCAAGCATTCACAAGACATATTAGTCTCAGTGAATGGATAGCAGTACATATTTATTACTATAAAAACTTTTTTTCTATTTTTAATATGAACTGCCTCCTGGGGGGTGGTTCTACAGAGTGGTCAGTCAGTGGTTGGCCAAGTATGAAACCCCTTTTACAATGTATTAAGAAAAACCCGCAGTGCATCATGACATCCATCATCATGTTGGATTAAGATTTTAATACTCTCAGGCTCATTAGAAGTCAGTTATAAAAACTGCTTTCTTTCCAAAGTTCGGCTCCAAAAGAATTCTGCCGAGACAGATGAGAATCTTTAGTGCTTATTAAACACTTACAGAAATAGCAAAGGGAGTACTGCAGAAAGGAAGCTGAATTATGGGGAATGACTGTTGTGTATCAAGATGGCTCACTGGAAGAAAAAATAAGTCATAAAAACAAATTCAAAAAGTTAAGCTGTGCAATATAAAGCATTAAGAAATGCTCTTGGTATGGAAGAGGGACAGCTTGCACTGCAGTAGAATAAAAAAAGATTTTCTTATTGGCTGATTAAGTAGCAGAATGAAAAATATCAGAAGAAAAAATAATGCATGATCTCGTGTTCTAGGACAATGCAGGAGATGGAATCATGTAGGTTTTGTAGAAGAACTATATTAGAAAAAGACCTCCAGTCCTTTCCCAATTTTCCCATCCCACTCTGCAGCTGCTGTCAAAGAAGCCCCCATGCATGCTAGTTCTCTTAGAACACTGAAATTGTTTCCTGTTGCACAGCAGTGTGCGCAACTAAAATATGGAATGACACAAACAAACATCAGCTTTTAATCACATCTACCCTGACAGTGTGCAACAGCTCTGAGCTGTGAATATTTGTTTTTGCCAGTGGCTCACGCTTCTGCTGACTGAAAACTACATTTACAATGCAAGTATTTACTTGTTGTTAACAGGAGCTATGCAGCTCATACAATATATCTTTACTTACTTCGTAGTAAGATGTCCTTGAGATTAAGATATTCCAAACTTAGAATTGTGAAGGCTGCTAATGCGGGAGAAACGCTCCGCTTATATGGAGACATCTGAGCCCTTCAGAGCTTAAACGACGCATAGAAGCAGCAAATTTGTGTCGAGGATTTTTTATAGCCAAATTATTTGAGTTACTTGAAGAATCGTTGCAGCCCAAGTTGACAGCAGCTTATTTTTTAGAATTTTGGTTTAAAATTGGCTCGAAGCACAGTACTTTCATTAACATTTTTAATACCTTCAACACCAAGGAGGTAATGTTTTTGGTAGCATTTGCATGTGTGTGTGTGTGTGTGTGTGTGTGTGTGTGTGTGTGTGTGTGTGTGTGTGTGTCATACTCCAACGCTTGCGTCGGAGAGCAACTTGGGGTTAA
>VUQJ01029191.1:15424-28724 GCA_015108635.1 Andinoacara biseriatus
ACGCTACAATAAACCGCAAAGGGCACCTTGTTGCATTGTGCTCCAAGCAGGAAGACAGCAAAGACGCAGTTAGTGGACAAACACTGGGTGGAATTTCCTTTCCTCTTGGCTCCTGCCTTACATTGTCTGTTTCCATACGCTGGCCAAGGGCCGCTGCCATGGAGAATAACAAAATGTGTCTGTTGTGAAAGTACACGAAGATATTCAAGCAAAATGAATGTTCTCCATCACTCATGTTCATTCTGACTAGGATTAAAGGCCCAGAGAAATCCATTTCTACAACTCTAACACTAATGCTGAACATCAATTGTTAAAAATGAAAGACAAATGTAAACAATGTCTATTGATAATACAATTGTTTTTTGTAAGCTTATACAGGAATGCTGTTTCTGCAACAGCCACATAATTTGTGTTATACAAATGTGGCTGGTAAAACTGATAAATTTGGCAAAAGTGACAAAATATCAAAAAGGTACATATAACTTTAAGTAACACAAAGTGAATTTAAATTTTTATTAACTAACTGTATACAATTGGATATGTTTTTCTCTACTAGAAACCTTTTTTCTACTCATTTCTACACATATGCTATTTAAAGTGCTGTCTACAATATATTTTTTGATGACCCTGATGAAGGCTACAGGCTAAAACACGTTGGTCAAGCAATAAAGTGGTTCTTCATATAACAAGTGTTGCTTGAGCTTCAACCACCTAATATTCACAGATACAAAGATGGAGAAAATTTTGCTTACATGCAAGTTTGGTAGCTCCACAGTGCTATCCAACAATCCCAGTTACTGTCCTGTGATTCTGTAATTTGACCTTATCACATGATATAGTAGCCAGTATAAGGAGTCAGCACCATCAGGAGGTCCCACAGAGAGGCTGTGGCTCCTGTCACGCATGCATGAACAAATCCACAGTGCACAAATCCACAGTGGAAAAAAAAACCACAGTTAGCTGTTAAAACTAAACATTTGTGTGTTTGGTTTTGTACATTGCTGTGGTGGATATTCCACCATTTGACATTTCATGGCTTTTATAAACCATTAAAATAACAACTAATGAAAACAGCAAGGATGAACATCTAGTTGTTGAAGCACCATCATTTCTCACTTAGTTTACATGGGCTTGTGACATCCTTCATGCAGTTAAGTACTTCTAGTCCAAAAATTTTAAACAAGTCTATAGCAATTTAACCCCCACACACTGATGTGCCTAATTAACCTGGCAAATAAAGGGCTTCTGAAGCCAGCTGAGGGAGCTGGAAGTTAACCGACTGTCCACAGTTGCTGAGCTGATTAATAGCTTCACCAGAAGCTACTTGATTCCACTGCAGTTCTGCCAGACAGGAGCTAATGAATGTCACTTAACAAACAATTAACACTGTTGACCAAATTCCCACGCGTCCATGAATACACCACCGACCCCATTTGAAGACAGACTGAAGAGGGAGAGCAAGTGAGTTCCAGGCCCTCAGGTAATAATTCAAATAATATTTGTTACTTTATATCTTTAGGGAGAAATTATTCAATTCTGCATATGTCCAAGACACTTAACAGCTATTGACTAATATTCAATATACCCCCACCCCCACACACACACACATTTTTATTTAAATTGTTCAGAATATTTACAAACAATGAAACATGTTACATTTTTGCAACAATTAGACTACCTTTAAACATGCCCCTGTACAAATATTAGGCAGACAGTTGAAATGTTGTGGATCATGAGTATGTTCAACCACAAAACTCTACACCTCGTTTCCCCCTTAACGTGACCTGTACTATACTAACAGACTTATGGGTGTATTCTCTGGAGCGAGTCAACATGTAGAGTGTGGTGTTAACAGCATCACAGATAGAGGCTGAGATCCCACTGGAAACAAAACAACACATATGCACTCTCAAGTCCAGGAGGAGCTCAGGGTGAAAGTGCCATCCAAATGGCACATAAAAAGTGGTAATCCCAGTTAAAAACAGACAGTTACACAATACAGACTGGATGATATAGGGGAAAAATCTTGTTTGGGGGAAATTCAAGGTCAAACCAATGTCTGTTTTTTTCTCTTTTTTTAAAGAAAGCTCTGAACTTGGAGAACTCTGAACTATAAAGCTTCTGTTCTTCATTGACCAATTAATATTACAAGATAAGGCAAAGGAGGGTTCAAAAGGCTAATTGTGTGTCTTTCTGCGACTTGTTCCAATTACAAGCACCTTGATTTCATTTTATGATGTAAGAACTGCAGTACTCAAAGAAGACCTAAAATTCAACCTACTGCAACCTACAGTTAGAAAAACCGTTTTATCTCTGCCTGTCTCTCTGTTTTTATGGTAAATTTTGACATTATTTAACATGACATTAACATTAAAAGTTGTCTTTAGAGGGTTTTTTTTAGGTCACTCCTAGCATGCCTAATGTTTGTGAATTTTGTCTAAAAGAAAAAAAAACTAAGTGGAGTGGGGTGACTGGCTTTCTATACAGTAGAGGAAACCCAGCATAACAAATATCCAGCAAAGAGACATGAACTGAAGCTCGGCAGTCAAAAACGGCATTCCTCCATCTGTGTGTGATCCACTTTTTTGACAGACTGCTTGTGTTTTCCCCCTTACATGTAAAAGGCTTTCTGCACTCATGAAAATGGGCACACTCAGCATTGGCTGTAGTTAAAGTGTAATCATGCTCTTAAACAGCCCTCATACAAACTCTCAGAGAGCTCTCTCATGAATAGGAAACAGAATATGCATCATTGACAAATTTGAAAATCAGAAAGGAAAAAGTGCAAGATGTGCAAGATTACATTCATGTAACAGTAATAAATATGAATTCTACATTTTAATTTCTCCAGTGCCAAGGCTAGAACCAGAAAACCTTTTAATATTCCACCCAGCCACTGGATGCAGAGATGTACAGATCCAACATTTTCCAGCTCTGAATCACTGATTCGCACCAGTTTGAAATGAATAAGATGTATTTCTTTGTCTGAGGAAGATAATCAGTCTTTTGTGTATAAGGCAACATAGAATAGAATAGAATGTTATTGACATTATACATGCAACGAAATTCATTCAGAACAACCATCCAAAGCGGGAGATGGAGCCTGCAGCCGTAGCCACTAGGGGCGCTACCAGCAATCATCAGGCTTGACTTAAACATTCATCCATCTTTGTGTTTCAATTCCATTTTATCTGTATAGGGCCAAATCACAACACTCAGTTGGCTCAAGGTGCTTTATACTGTAAGGTAAAGATCCTACAATAATACACTGTGTTGAACACACAGAGTTTTACACAGTGAGGATATAAAACTAGTGACAAGATAACTAGTGACAAGATAATCAAACTGTGGGAGTAGAGTTTGGGTAGCTGCTCTGCACTGTGGCATTGAAGAAGAACCTTATATAATACAGTACAAATTATAAACTTGAGGTTAATACTTCAGTATTCTACCAGACAGCAGTCAATGAACAAGTCTGTAACCACACACAGAACAAAACCAATGTGCTATCCAGGCTTTACAAGTTGGAACATCTTTTTTCTTCCAGGAGAGAATAGGGGATTTTGTACAGAGGCCATATGACAGAAGGTGATGCTCCGTACTCTGCAGTTCTTGTAATGTGTTATAAATAAATGATACATTATGGTGTTCCGAATTGAAATTTTTCAGACTCAGGTCTAACTTGTCAGGTAGTGTTTTTCCAGAATGTGTTTTTCCAAAGTGTCTGACCTGCAGATATCTAAAGAAATCGGTCATTGGCAACCTGTATTTCTCATGAATCTCCTGAAACGACGCAAACACGACTTGGATATCAGGTCCCCAACAGTGCAGGGACCTAATTCCCTCCATTGTCAAAGGCTCCATGATTGAAGGTTTAAAAGAGGGATTCACTGATATTGATAATGTGAAAGACATCACCCTGAGCTTGAATATTTTTTTTTCCTTGCCTCCAAATTGGAACAGTACAACTGATGACCGTGTTATAACTGGGGCTGCAACAATTCCTCGAGTAACTCGAATTATTCAATTATAAAAAATCCTAGACACAAATTTGTTGCTTCGATGCTTCGTTGAAACTCTACAGCGCTCAGGTGTCTCCGTGTAAGCAGAACTTAGCACATTAGCAGCATTAAAATTCTCTGTCGCAGCGACTGAGAGGATCATCGCTGACACGTTTTTCCACACCTGCACTGCTCTTTGCCATGTGCATGTGTTGTGCTCGCTGTACCTGAGAATTTCAGCTGTTATTTCTTTCTTTACTTCAAATGTTAGCTACTAGAACGGATCAACTGCTTGCTAGTGCTAATGGCCACGCCCCCTAGCTAACTGTAATGATAATGATCCTTTCCGGTAGCTAACATTTGAAATTCTCAGCCCAGAAGGACAGTACCTCAGCCAGGTGCAGCGCCAGGCAATCAACCACTAGCTAGAACCCTGGAGGCATTAGAAATTACAAAAAAGAAAGTCTGTTTAGAAATAAACCTTGTCTGATCCAGATGGATCATGATAGTCATATAAGCACTGAGTATTCTGGCCAAGGATTTGGCAAGGATTTTCTGGCCTGTGTTTAACCCTCCATCCTCTTCCACTCATCATATTCAGAATCAAGGGGGGTTGGAGATCAGCAGCAGGGTACACTCTGGTTGCCAGACTGTCATAGGGCCAACACAGTGAGCCAGACAACCATTCATGCTTACATTCACCCCATGGTCAGTAAATCGCCAGTTAACCTTTTATTTACTACAGGCCCACCGGCGTGACTGTTAACTCTGAAAAGTGCAACCATTCGCAGACTTCCAGCAACAATTACCATAATAACCCTATATTGGGTATGAAGAATCTTTGTTTTGCAGAATATTCCTATAAATTTCTTTTTTTCCCCTTGGTTTTCTTTGGTTGCTTTCCTTCTACCACATTTCAAACTATGTCAAACAATGCCCAGTCCTTTATAGTTTTATGGACTCACCACTCAACAGCGGTTTTAAAAAAGAAAAAACAAAACAAAACCAAAAAACTTAAACGTTTGCTGGAAAGGTTTTAAAAACACCTTTGAAACTACACATCTACCAGAATCTTTTTTTTGCAGAATATTCCTATAAATTTCTTTTTTCCTTGGTTTTCTTTGGTTGCTTTCCTTGTAGCCCAGCTGGTGATGTGGTATAGGAAACACAGAACACCAAGTTAAACTGAATTAATCTGTCCCATACATCTTCTCAGGATCAAACCAATATACAATCTAGTCAGATAGATGTATCCCTAACTAGATGACAAAAGAATCACCCAAGACACTACAACCAAGTAGACCTGATTACTGCTTGGACTGACTACAAGAAATGTACAACTTAATACTGTGCACATAGACACTAGAGTGGCTGCCACTATTCACGAGTAGCAGGTCTCTGATAACCATCATCAAGAACACAATGCAGCTGTTAAGGCAAGTCCAATGCCAGTGCTGAAGTCACTATCAAGTGAGGCATTACCTGCACCAGGAGAGGGCATTTTCAACACTGCTCTTCTGCCTAGGATTAAACCCCCCTCAGTGATTGTTGTACAACCACAGAAGGCAAGTGACCATCAACCACCTTATATACAAGGTGCAATAATAAATTTCTGCAACTCCACTGATACAAATTAAAAACAATACTTGATACTTCTAGCATAGCTGCCATTTTTAGATTGCTTCATAGAAGCCCTGGTCTGATCACATGCATGTGTATCTGCAACATATGCTTGAGATCCTCCACTGTGACAAAAGGGCAACCATTTATAAATAAACAACAAGAATGCTCTTGGTTTAGCTCCCAGTCTGATGCACAACATTTGGGCTTGGACAGTCATCAGCACTGAAAACGAGAGATTCCAAAGGCGCACTAGCACACACAGAGGTACTACAATGAAACACTATAAAAATATCCACTGGGATTAGTCTACAGGTCCATGAGAAAATAACCTTGAAGGGGTTAATTAGCCTAATTTAAATCAGGAATGGTTGTCAGTTTTAAAAATTGGAGTCTCACCTTGCACAAAGATGACGTCAAGCTGTATGTCAGGAGTGAATAAGACTTCCACTTATTGATCCTCTTCACCAGGATCAATGGCTAGAAGATTGGGATGTCATTCAAAATGGATATATGTGGTGGATGGTGGCAAAGAGTGGAAAGGAAATAAGGACTACAAACAGACAAGCTGCTGCTGGCCAACCACAAATAGTGTTGGTTGAAGAAAAAAAAAAGGAGGAGAAAGCAGTTGTGACAGATGTGGAAACACCACAAGACATCAACATCAAGAAGAATCAGCATGACCAGGTTGAGACAACAAGTGAACAACTGAACAAATAGGGAATTTTAAGATCAAAGTTGTAATAAGAGCATTATAGGCTGCGGCTCCTGCTACATCTGAGAACCCTGTCTAAAATAATGCAGTATAGGAACATCTAAGGTGCATAGAACCCTCAAACTCGCTCAAGCTCATGTTCTCTGGTGGACCTGTGCTTGAGAAAGACATAAAAAAATACCTCTCACATAGTGGTGTAATTTTACAAAATGAGTGAAGTCATTCAGAAAACACTGAAACATCAGTGTTGCCCAAAAGCAGCACAACTGCATTTACATCACCTATTACTCTGAGATATACTTCATTTAATCTGAGCGTCCAGCTGCTGAACCTTCTTAAAACACTAATGATTCAGAAGGTAAGGCTAATTCTGCTGTTCTGTTTTTCAAAGACTGTTTGAATGAATAAAATATAAATGTTTGAGTTGGCTGCAGACACAAGATGCCACATTTCACTGTTTGTTAGGCTTAAAGCTGCTTGTTTACATGTGTTTTGGCACCAATGACAGTACTTACTTTGCTTGTGTGTTCAGCATGTGCTCGATCCATTTATAATGAGTTCTGCTGAGAACTGAGAATGTAATTCTGACACCACATTATTGTAACATCGGGTTTCCTGTCTATTAACATGTTTTTCAAGCCTAAATCTCGTCTGATTTACAATAAGAGTACAGCTAGGCGGTATGACTCAACTAGTTCCTTGAAACAGTTGATAATTACTAGACATAGTCACTTCTTAGTACTGATGTCAAACTATATTACGGCTTTTAAGGTGACATCTACTCTTTAGTGAGCTGGCCATGCTCTGGTCGACTTGTGGGTCCATTTAATTAAAAAGACTCTCGCTTCATCCGTCTCTGCCTCTCTTTTACCTCCTCTCCCACACATAATGTGGTTTAACTAACTCTGTAGCAAGTGACTAATACACCAAATACCTTTTAGAAGGAGCTGAGTGAAGAAATACAATTCTTATATAAAGTAAATTTTCACGTGTGGAAATATATATAAACTTTAACATATTTATACATCTTACCTTTAGTAAAACGATTTACTGACGCCGCCCTCACCTTTCCATCGTCCTTAACAGTTTTCATAATGTTCCCGGTCTCCAGAAAATATCGAGAATATCTTCTCTTTTTCTTTCTTTCTTTTGTTGCCCCCTTTCAGTAAAGTAACCGAGCAATAACAAACCAGCTGACTGTTTTCTCCGGTCGCTACATCAAAAAAAGCAAGGAAAGCGCCATCAATTAATTAACGGTCAACGTCAGGTGCTGATGACCGTCCGAGTGCCTGGACACCGACCCCGCCCACCTGTCTCAGCAGAGAGGCTGTCACTCAGGATCCAGCGTGAACGAGCTGAGTGGCTGCAGTGTTCAAACGTGCTGTAACCGCTCATTGAATATGACACCTGCCACCTGAAACAGGGCAATTTCAGGTTTGCTGCTGCTGTTTCGATTCCACGGCAGCAAAATGACAACTGCAAAGCTCAAAATACCTTTTATAATTTTTACTGACTGACAGCTGTATTTAAAAAAAACTTATAAGCACAAAGTGTTTATAGGTGATGTAAATTAATATTGAAGCATTAGTAGTATTTTTGTCTTAAAAATAACCTAATTATGTATTTTATGTTTACAAATAATACGCCAGAACGAGGAAATTACCTCCTAACTCTTATTCCTATACTGGCCTGTTTAGCCAGTCGTTCCTATCCTGTTCCTCATGCTGTGACCCCCCCTTTGGTTTTGTGGTGAACCCTTCTGAGGTTCTGACCCCCAGTTAGAAACAACTGGGTTAAACTCTTCATAATAAAATAAGGAACAACATACAAAATATCACACACAGGACTGTACTATATCTGTAATTTACATGATGTGGCTTCCTGATGCATCATTTTATGTTCATTTTAAAGATATTGAACCATTCAGCCACCATACTGTAGCATCGTGACTCAAAAACTGTGCAGCACATGTCACTTTGGTATTAAACTGGAGCTTTAGCGCTTTGGAGCTTTAGGACTGGCTTTACTATCCAGTATTACTCAAGAACAACAATCCATAAAGCATCTTTCAGAACTGTTTTATCCACAGTATATTAAAACAAAGAGAAAGGTTTGCTCTTTGTTCATTATATAACTTACAGAACTGATTTGCCCCAGGTATTTGTATCAGTACCTTACCATTGCTTCTGTGGTATTATCACAAAACTGCTTGTTCCCCATTTATGTTTTTTTACTCTAGACATTTTTACATCAAAACTGGAATACATAACTGACCCATTATTACTATTAATTTTAGAAGCCAGCTGTCCAGATTATGTACTTTTTATGCCACATTCACCAGCTGTTAAAATGGAGAACTGCTATCAGCTGAGTACTCTGAGTTCTTACCTGCAGCTGGTAAGTTGGGTTGCTCAGAAAAGTTTTTTAATTATTTCCTGTCAAGACCCCTCAGGTAGATGTGCTATATAAAGCACTTATTAGAACACATTCACAAAGGTGAATGTACCAGAGACCCAATGTGATCAAGCTTTCGTTTGAACCGCTAAGTAAGAGTGTCATAATACACACTCTCTTTGGTTTGCAGTAGAAACTAAAGCCCCGAGTCTGAAAATTGTTTGTCACAATGGGCTCAAGTTGTTGCTCCAGCTCAGCATTGCCACAGCTATGACTAAATCTGTCTTTTCTAGACTAAAAATAGAATAAAACAGAGGTCTCTTGTCCACGTGGGATTTAGAGCAACTAATTTTTGTCTTCATCTCCTGCAGGGTGCAGCGCTCTCAGTCATTCTTGATCTCCTGAAACACAACATGTCAAATGCTACATGTGCAATAACGAGGAAGACAACTGATCACGTTACTGTGACCGGCTCCAAGTTAGTTATAGAACTGATTATTAAGGGCTTCCGCACTTTTTTTTTCTTTTCTTTTTTTTTAGATCAAATAACAGCAAAGGCTAACATTTTTTTTTGATATGTTTGAAGAATATAAACCCAGTCAGTCGCTTAGATCTCATCGTAACAGCGCCTCCGGTCACAATCGTGCTGCGCACACACCCACGACCCCCCAATGTGGCACCGCAACTTTCAAGTCAAATTTGTGTTTTTTCCCCCTCTGCTTTTGTGTTACTGGCTGCACTACAGTACTTATGCCATTTACTTCTCAATGCACAATTTTTTTTTTGTTAGAATTTCAACTGTGTACCATTATCACAGAGACCATTAGTCACTGATCTCAAAACAGCACCTACAGAGACCTCTATATAAGCCAGATTAATGTTTTAGATGTTAATTAATGCTCGTTTATACTGAAGGCACACAGTTTAATACATTTCAAAAGAATCACACACAGACCTCATGCACCCAAAAGGCACTGGGTTACATCGCTTCTGTTTCAGCCTGTGGTGATTACCTTCATTTCTCTGCCGCGTCAAACATCTCCCCCTCAATGTGCCTCACCTCTGAGTCGGAGAGAAACCCCCACCCCACCCCATCCCGTCCCGCTCCTCTGTTCTCCCTAATAAGCCAGAAAGAGATTCCTTGGCAGACAGCTGTTCCAGATGGCATTATTACTCTGCGCTTTCCCAGTCATCTGGCCCAGGATCCAGCACTGGCAGAGGTGACAGTCCCTTTGCTGTGCCCCCACATCAATATCAACACCAGCATATGGCAGTGTTATATAATACTGTATCTGCTGGGTGATATGTTTCTCTGATAATCCAACAAGTTCTCCTTCTTTCTTTTTATTTTCGTGGCGAGTTCAATCTGTGTTCAAGGACCATTTCCCTTTCTGCAGTGTTTATCTACATAGAGAAATGCACTGAAGATGGAAGGAGTGTTGTGTTGAAAGTAAAGGTGAGAAAACCTCCATGCTCTCAGCTCCCCTGACGTGAACACAGCCTGAAGATATACTTGAAAAGCACAAAATTGTTTTAGTTCAGAAGTTCAAAGAGTCCACGATACGTGTACCAGATGATACACGAGCTGCGCTTTTATTAAAACGCATGGAAGACCGACTCCGCTCCTGCTGCATCTCTTTCTTTCGTTCAATTTACCCATTCATTCATTTTTCCTTAACATTTTATTACAGTGATGAATTTCTTTTTCCAATTTAGTCATTTTTATTCTTTCCATTTTTGGAATTGCTGGTTGAAACGGAGTCTCCACTGATCCTCAGGAACTTCCCTCAGGAGTCGACAAATGACCCTCATATCTCACATTACATCACACCTTATCATTTTCACACACAAAAAGGTAATAACTTGCCAAGTAGAGAGATTTAGAAGTGAAAGGAATATTGTTACCTTCAAACTGATGAGACAGATAAGATTTGTATCAGCTCATATCTAACTGTCGCCTAGAAGGTGAATAAGAAATACTTCCAAAATTTTCCACCATCTATTACAGACACAGCTGTCTGGGGAGTTGTTGCCTTGAGTTTTCCCGTTGTCTCCTTCGATGCATCCGGACTGTGGTTAGTGAATGAAAACACAGCTGAGATGGAGTAAACTGTATATTTATGCTTCAGTGTACCAGAAGCAGTAGTGTGTCTTTAACATTGATCTCAGCATTATTTGATGTCAGGCATTCCATTCTGTCTGCTTGTCTGTCCCGTTCTTTGGCCAACTGTCACGATCAGCATGTGCTCAAACATTAACCCTTCCACAGGCCTCGACCCAAACATTAACACCACACAAAGCTGCATATTCAAAAGTCTTATGGATACATGCAGACATGTGTAGCTTGTCACAGACGTCCACTAATTTACTCTTACTTGTATCAGCAAAAGCTTGTAGCGAACACGTCTGAACATCCATCTTTAAGCTACACATTCGCTTACAAATACACACACAGACGTCACACTCCTCAGTTGGGGCTCTCTCTATTGGCTGGTCTTAACTGCTTTGTAGTATTTTTAGGCCTGTTATTCTGGGGCCTGTCCTGGCAGGCCAATGGGAGAATATATAAGCCTCCCCCCCTGCAACTGGGGACCACTGAGAGCACACAGTGGAAACATCTCTGCCCGATACTCCAGCAAACATCCAGCAAGCATTTTAAATCCCCTTAGGGTGAGTATAAGCCTTACTAACATGGAGGGATGTAGGAGCAGTTAGACTTATATAGAATGGGTTTAACTTCACTTTTGAGTATAAATCAGGCATGAATCAGTATACCAAGAGCTATTAATAACATTGAAAATGCTATCAGTAATACTAAACAGATATTTTTATTTGCATCTTTTTTTTTTTTAAATTAAGTACTGTTTGCAAAAACTAGATCACACTGAATTATTGTGAGATTGAGAATGGATTTACTTTGACATGACAGGTGCTACCTTTACTTTGATTTGGAAGTTTTGCTTGAACTGATCTTCAGGGCAGGGTTAGGGTTGGCTGCTGCGCAGTGCCCGCAGCGCTGATAGGACCTACTGTAGTGAGGGACACTTGAGCAGGGCAGATACATGCCAACACACGGCTTCAAACCAGGTCATCTGGCTGAAGGACTGTCACTGTGCCAACCTGCTGCCCTGTCAAGAATAAATAGTTTTACCGACACATTCGTGTTCCCATGTGTTGCTTATTGTAAAGATGTGATGAATACAGTGATCAGTGTGAAGGTTCATTGCGCACAGGAAGTTATAGGGTCGTGTAGTATGGTAAAAGATTTCTCTCTGCTGTTAGCTGCGACAGTGATTAATGATTCTAACCTTTGCATTCATTCACGGTTATGAATAGACATGATATAATTGCCAATTTGTCTCTGTCTTACTTACAGTGCACTGTATAGAAAAAGCTATCTGCTTCTGTCTTCAGAGCAGCTTGTGCAAGAGGGTTCCCTCTGCAGTCATGTGTCTCACCTTAAGCAGAACAAGATACCGAAGCGCTATCTGCTCATGAGATTAAGCTAAAAATATCTTACAGATAATGACTGAATTTTAGATTTTATCTGCCTTCTCTCTGGACAGGATACCATGCATCCAGCATAATGTCAGCTGAAGTTGCAATTCAGAAGTTCTCTTTCCCGTTTGCCTGTGCTGCACACCTTTCACAGCAAGATGAGGTAACCCAGAAGGGATGTGTACAGGTGAAAACTCTGGAGCTTCATGGGGTTCAGGAGAATCCCATCTTAAGCAACCCAAACTCGGTTAGTGTTAGAGGAGCTCAAGCGCACAATGAGAACCAGGCACAGGACAGTCTCGAGCCTCCCCTCAGTGGAGATGCGGTAGCAGCCCAGGTCCTCGTCTGTGGTGAAGCCTCTCAGAGTACTGCGTTCTCCAGGCAGCGTTTGTTCGAGAAACTGACAGTAGATAGTGAGGACCAGCGTCCCGCTGCGAAGAGACAGCTGTCGTCTGAGAGCGCTGCTAGAACCATCACAGTGGTGAAAAAGAGTGCAGTGAGGAAGGAGGCAGACGAACTGAGACACCTGCAGCAAAAAGCACAACTGGGACAGAGGCTGAGACCATGTGCTACTGTGACAGTGAAGAGAAAGCACCGAAAGGACCTCTTCACCAGCTCAGACGTGTTCCACAGGGTTGACTCACATGTCATCAGGGCTGGAGCAGAGGTCAGACGTTCTTTTGCCTTTTTTTTGTGTGGGTTTGTTTAGTTTTTGCTAGTGTCTGCACACCTATCTGCTGTACCATTCAGTTCTTAATCTTTCGCTGAGACTAATTCACCCTTCACTAATTCACTTTCCACGTGCCAAGACAAACAGAACTGCAGTTCAGAGACAGGTTCAGTATTTGGTTAGTTCAAGGCAAAGAATCGTGCTGAAAGACACTGAAAAATTAAGGCAGCGCTGTAAAACTGCAGGGAATTAAGGTCGTGCAACTGTCTGCGTGAAAGCTTGTGACTCCATCTTTGACTACAGTATGTTACCTGCTGATAAAAATCCATGATTTTTGACAGTGCATATCTTTGTGTGTGTTTTGCAGCTGAAAGAAAAGTGTGTGTATGATGTGAAAACAAT
>VUQJ01029191.1:30218-61089 GCA_015108635.1 Andinoacara biseriatus
GAAGCAGCTGCCACACCACTGGTTTGGGTCTGCTCCTTCACAGTTGAGTGTCCTACCTCCAGAGCAATGGAGGAGATCCCAGAGAACCCCTTCTTGTCTTGGGGCCTGCAGCCAGTTGCAGGATCTCTTGGTGTGACAGGCAGCAGCCAGAGCAGTGAGGTTGCTGAGGTGGAAGGTGTCTTTGATTTGGTGCTGAAGACCTCCAGGCCTCTGATGATGCTTTGTGAACTGGTCCACCCAGATATGGAAGCTACCATAGGCAAACGCTGCCTGGCTACTCAGATTAAACCAGACACCCTAACATGCCATGTCCTGTGCCCCTTGCATGGCTTCTACCGCCTCTCTGTGTTCGTGCGGGACTACGAGAAAACGGAAGTCAAGTTCCAGAACACTGCGAACTTCCTGCTGCACTGCAGAGGGAAGGTGTTTAGTCCCCATGAGCTCTTCCCTGCTAACCTGGGCTCAGCATGTGGGCCTGGAACCCGGACGTCAGAGGCAGGACTATCCAAATTCAGTCACACAACAGCGGTGTTGATTACCCAGCAAGGCAAGTGTAACATCACCTTTCACAACCATCGCGACCTTGAGCTTCATACTGTACTCAGCAAAGAAGAGGAAAACCCAGCAGATTTTCCACTTTCACGCTACCTCTTCTGCACATGCACAGACACAAAAGTGACAGTGAGCATTAGCCTGCCTGATGCTGGGGTATATCGGCTGGGCCTCTATGCTAAAATAACCCCTGGTGGGGATTTTAACCCTATGTGTGACTTTGTTTTGAGGAACATCTGCGATAAGCCAGGGCTTCCATTCCCCTGCGTCTATTCTGCCTGGAGGAAAGGCTGTGTTCTCTTCGAGCCTCGTGTGGGCCTGCTGGAGCACACCTCATGGGTTCGCTTCAGGGTACGGGTTCCAGGGGCCCAGAGGGTAAGCGTGGTGGGTGAGACGCGGACTGATCTGAAACTGAACAAGAGCAGAGTCTGGGAGGGGGATGTTTTCACTGGAAATGGTTTTCAGGTACTAAAACTCGCTGCCTCCTTGGAGGAGTCCAGTGACATGGCTGTTCTGATGACCTTTGACATCAAGCAGCAGGAGAAAGAAGTGTGAAATCAAAGGGGAGCCTACTGAAGTAGCTGATATGGACTAAAGCAAACCACACTCAGAATGCTTGCAAATAATTCAAACTGTGAGTCATGATCTTTCAGGTTTAACTGCATTATTATACAAATAGAGGGTATGTTCAAGCCTGACAAAATGAAGTGTACAGTAGAAGAAAAAAAACCCACCTGGGAACCCTCGGAAATTTTCTGCATAAATTCATTCACGTCCATACACAAGTCCTCAAAGCACATAAAGGTCCCAATTAAGCAGATGGCGTGAAAAAAAATTGATTTTGTAATTTATTTATTGGGAGAAATATGAGTAGTTGATGGATAATAGGTATTGATTACTAAATAACTGGACATTAATGACTTGAGCTACACTGCTCAAAATAATAAATAAAGTAAACCTTTGAAAACACATCAGTTCTCAAAGGGCATCTATACTGATATGGACCGTGTAATATGTTAGGAACAAAAGGAGGCCGCATGACGGCCTCATCAACCTACAGAGGGCTGAATTCAAAGACGCCTCAAAAATCAAAGTGAAATAATGATGTGGCAGGTTAGTCCATTTTAACCTGCACATCAATCTCTTGCCCTTGAAGGAGAGGTCAAAGGTCAAATATAACACAATGTTTGAAATCAGCATTTTTTTCCCAAATATTGACAATACACCCCACACTTGCAAGAATCGTAGTTTCTAAGTTATAAGGCTTTTTGTCAGTTTTTGACTAATAAATCATGAAGTTGACCTTGAAGACCACGATGGATGCAAGCCAAATTTGTATGGAGCGTTAACATTACCCCACTCTACACCCCTACAAAGTTTTATCAGAATTCTGAACTTTTCAAGCGTTGACTGACAGAATGACATGCAAATGCTAACAAAAACACAACCTCCGTAGAAAAGACCAAAGTTAGGATTTTAACTGAAGAAACTTACAAAATATCACAATCAAATGTGTTCTGAGCAATGAAATGCACTAAAATTCCTCCAAGATTGATTGACAGCTATAAATATTTAGAGCTCACCTTTTCCAACACAATACTGAAAGAAAAGATTCAGATATGTTCCTCCCTCTTACAGACAGGCAGCAAAAGGTCAGAAGATTTTGTGGTTCATCATTTTAACAGGGTTCTCTTCATTTACTTTTAAGACGTTTAAAAATCTGAAAGTGTTTTTGGCCACATTTATGCAGAAAATTCCAAAAGGTTCGCAAGCTCCCACCTCCCCCGGAAACTGCTTTAACTGCTTTAAAATATGTTCCTGCGACTGTATAAATGTTGCAGCAGTGGTGCATTGAAAGCATGGCAGCAAACCAACATGACATTTTTATTTGGAAGCTATTATTTGATGCGGGCAGTATTCATCACCAACAAACCTTCAAGCTTGACAACGGTGCTCAGCTGTGGTGCTCAGCCATGATATTAAACTGATCGAGAGAGCTGTGTGTATTATTGTTGTTGTTATGAGAAACAAAACTGTATTATGAAACGATGGTTTCCAAAAGGTGTGCAATAAAAATATACAGTGATGGTCGTATGCATTTTGTTCTCAGCAGTAAACGTTACACAACAAGCAATTTAAGCCTCCATATTTTGTTAATTATGCAAGAACGGCCTATTAATAGTGATTAAATGTTTGCCTTACTAGAACTGATCATCCCGGGAGCTTCTGGAATGTCTGCTACTATGTAACTAGTTCGTCCGTTAGTTCCTTTTGCAGTTATGATGAGAAGTTCTGCCTTTTCGTTTTTCCATGGCATTGCTGTACGTGACGACTGTTTTTATAGGTCAAAATTTCCATATCTTTAGTATACATGGTAACAAAAATAAAATCCCATTGTAGTATGGTAGCAGCTGGAGAGACCATCTACACTCAGCTGCAATATAGTTATCCCAATAAGGATTTATTATGAGGGGAAGATTTACGTCACAAGAGTGCTGCATTAGACACTCAACAATTGAAGCGCTCCTTCCTCCGTTTACTTACCTAGCTTTAAAGTAAAATAAGTTCCACACAATTTCACTTTCTAAAAAATGAAAACATCTAGCACAGCGGT
This sequence comes from Andinoacara biseriatus, assembly GCA_015108635.1. NCBI lineage: Eukaryota > Metazoa > Chordata > Actinopteri > Cichliformes > Cichlidae > Andinoacara > Andinoacara biseriatus. The sequence goes on from VUQJ01029191.1 coordinate 33,385, forward strand.
CTATTGTTGTGGATACCTGGGCCCACTCAGCAGGCTTTGGCAGACACCAGCGAAAGTGATGAGTGTTTATATGTGGCCCTCATAATAGGCCACAAATAGCCTCAGTTCAGTGCCTCGGTAAAAATACAACAATAGAAAGGGTGGGGGGGGGGTGCAAGAGATATGGCAAGAGCATGTTTCGAGTGTGCTAAGTGTATCTGGGCAAGCAGCCTTGCCTTGAGTCGCTGGGGAGAAACTGGCGGCACATTGGTGGCAGGAGAGAGGCGAGGAAACGCTGATGTCAGAGGTTAGCCATGTGGACAAGTATATCTGCCTGGCAACAATACAAGGACACACACACACACACACACAGACTATGAGGAAATAAAGGGATCTGCGGCGGGATTCCTCATGGTCTCTCTGCAGTATTCCAGCCGTCATTTCTCGTCAGGGAACTGAGATAATACACAAAACGCGCATCTTTAACACACCTGCCTTTGTGGTCCAATTTTCCCAACCCACATAAGAGAGAGTTCACTCTCAGTTCAGATACATGAATTCATCTCCTGCAAGTGTCTGAGAGCAAAACTGCCATCGCACAGTCATTGGAGCGCAACATAATGCAGACCTTTCAATTCCTAAATGTAGAATGAAATGAGAAGAACAAACTTATAAACCATATAAATATTTAATGTATTATGTGGTGCAATAAATACAACAATCAGTTTATAAAAGCATCAGTCACAGGAAAAAAACAGAAGTTACAGTAGTTTTGTGCAAATGCAGTTCATTTTTGCTCATTTTCCGTGAACACCATTAAAACAAGATGTGGAAGTCAGTTTGGCACTTCTGAAGGTTTTTTTTTTTGTGCTTCTCATCACAATAAGAAGTTATTTTTTCTGCTTTGACTCTGGACGGCCTGTATTGGGAAGAAAAAAAAAGCCCTTTTTTCAGAGATCTAATTCTGCCATCATGACATCAAATGCTTGCCAACTTGAATCATAACTGTTCCTTAACATAAATTACAACTTCCTTATTTTGGACTCGGCTGTGCAGCCTGTCGCTATGTAGCTACAGACAGAAGATATTAACCACAACGTCACCTCCATCTTTTTCTTTAACACTTGAGTTTGACAGGGCAAATATGTAATCAGGCATGAAAATAATAACGACACCTGAAGAAAAAAAAAAACCTGCTCTCGCTGTCTGTGAGGACTGAGGAGCATGTGATTCCATTTTAACCTTCTCGGAACAGAACAACCCAAACAATTAGTATCAGCGGTCCCCTGAGGCCTGAGAAATATTTGGTCAGTCAAAAATCCATTTACAAGCCGCCTTTTTCCAATAAAAGGAAGAAAATACCATAAACAGATCCACTTCTTTAAGAGGTTAGCCCTTTTTGAACATTGGAGCCAATCTTCAAAACTAGAAAAGAACAAAAACCTTTAACACTGCATTATCGCACTGCAGCACAAGAACATCACATTTCCCTCCTTCACAAATAACCAATTAACACCAAACTTTGTTTTTGTCCTATAACTTCAGCTACAAAATGGCTAGTCTCCAAATACAGGATGAAGACACCAGAGTGCTCAGTCTTGCCAGAGAGCTGCGTAGCAGTCACACTGAGAGGCTTGTGGAGGGCTCTCTGGGGGTCCCATGTGCAAGAAGGAGGGACCACCCAACTTTAGTGACAAACTCAATCCTCCTTTTTCGTTTATTTCACAGGGGTGCTGCATACTCTGATACGAAGCTTTACATTTAGCTAGTGCTCGGTATGTATTATAAAAACACAAGAATGACCTTTTTCAGCTCTTTAAAGAACCAGGACAAAAATGGATGTTTTATTTAAAAGATCAAATGAACTTGTTCTTAAGAATGTAATAAAGACACAAAGAAATGTAACCATTAACATAAACATCTTAAGTATCAGAGACGCGTTGGTGCCTTGCCCCCTTTTCCACCATATTTTTGGTTTGTTAGTGAGAATACCTGAATTATCCTGAGCCAGCCAGTGGCCTCCCTGTGTGTGACCTCAACTACTTTACCCTCTGGCTTAGTAAAAACACATTGCTTTAAAGAACGACTCCATGGATTCCTTTCACCAACACTGCTGAAGGACAGATCCTCGCCTGACAACGCCTCCTCCCCTGGTGACAGGGAGAGGGATGGAGTTCTGAATGCAGCTTTAATCTCTGCTTTTCTTAGCCGTAGCCAAGGCACTGCTGGATCAGAGAAACCTGATGTCTCAAAACGTATCAGATTCTCAAGGTTCTTCTTTTTTTTTTTTTACTACAAAAAAATTTTGCATCTGCTTTTGCTTTTTGAAGCTTGTGCGAAAGGAAATGTTTTGTTTGCATCTAGAATGTTCAATTCACAGTCTTACAAAAATACTATTTGTTTTTTAGAGGTAATTCAAATTCTTAATAGCAGATAAGTAAAATAAATGTGATTATTTTCTCTTTGCTGTACCAGTTTGGTGAAAGGCAGTTTTATATATGGTGGTATATTCACATGACATCGACACATGCAAAGTAGTGTACACACATTTGTAGTAGTAATAGCTGCGTGTGTGTTTACATATATTTATATTAGTGATGATTTCATTTAAAATTGTCTTACATAACCCTCAACTCTTTAAGGACCAGTTTATAATCTCTTGGCCAATTAGGGTTTCGACTTCCCAGCTCTTTGACATGAAGCAGGTTTCAAAGTGGTCTCCCATATATATGCCTCACAACTATTTCACTGTCAGTCAAGGTAAATCTCTGCAGTATTACATAACTACAGAATGACAGCAACTGTTGTTGCAAACAGACGGCTTAGAGTGCATCTCTGAAACGCTAAAAAGAACATCCAGCTTAAACGATAGTTATCGTTTTGTCACCAGAGGATTTAAGTTATATATTATCCCACTCCATTAAAAGAAGCACTATAATCTGTGTGCATTTCGTTATCCGTCATTTGTAAGCAGAGTTACCTCTGCTTACAAATGACGGATAACGAAAATAGCCCCCCCCACCCCCCACCCCCCCAGTTGCATTTAATTTTGCACCAAAACCTTGACTTGTTATGTGAGCACTTAAAGCAAGAATCCAACGGACCACCAAAAAAAAGCAAAGAGAATTTAGTTACTCATTTGTTTCCTCGGCTTTGTCCTTAAAGAGCTATTCGAGGGTACTGCAAGTAGAATATATATAAACACAAAGAACAATTGCACTTCTTTATAGAATAAAAGAGAAGAACTTTAGGAGAGGAGCTAATGGAATGAGTAATTAGAGTGAGTGCTTCATTTCCTTTTGAGTCCCTTTTTTCCTGGCTATTTGAAACATGTCAGGGTAACACACGTTACAGACGTACTTCACTAGGTTATGTGCCATCTTAAACTATGTATGATTTGTCTAAAGGACAGCTCCACACCTGACACACCTAAGATGATTATGGCGTGTTGGGGTCAAAGTGGTCAGATGGGGCTAGCAGTGTTGGACTATTTGCATCTGCACAGACAAGAGAGGTCACCTGGGGGGGATTTGCTAATGATGTAATCGCTCTGTTTGTGTGTGGAAAGTAGAAATAAGTAAAAAATTACATCCAAATTATGACAGGCAGAATTGTGAAAGCTAATCATAATACACTGAGGTCACCACTGCCCTAAAAATATGTTTTTAGATTCAAACAGCAAGTGTTCACCTCACTTACATTTGCTGAATAATCTGATTATGAACTTGAAATGCCGCCTTAAAAGAAACATCTTTCCTCTCTTATCTGGAAATCTCAGAGTACTCGCTGAGTACAGTCAATATATATTATTTTTTGGTATAGTGGCCACTGCAATATATTATACAATTTGCAGCAGTATTTCTTAAATGCATAATAGCGCACTGGACTGCACTAAATATATTACACTGCTAACCCCATAATGAATGAAAGCCACTGAATATCCAGATACTGTAGCAGTTCCTACACTTTCTGCGTCTCAGGACGTCAAATTTTTTTAAGCTTTTACTTTGAAATGCTTGTTTCATTAGACATCATCATTTCCATCTTTAGTGGAGTTTTAAATATGCAGCTGTCACAAGTATTCCGGAGAAATGTCTGCTTATTAAACACATTTCTTACAGGTCACACAATTTCCAAACCTGTGTAGGAACCCTCATAACAGGAAGACATGCATAAAACATTAGTGTGACACACAATCGCTGAGCAAAAAGTAGAATAACTACTCATTTAAACAAGACTGCAAGTCTGAGTCTCTGCAACGTCACACCACTGACACAAAGCCTCATACCTTTTACTAATGGCTCTACACACGTTTACCCTAAACTAGCCAAACAGTTGAATAAAGCATTGTTTCCCCACATTATCTCATTTTGCCCCATCCTCCCTAAATGCTGCCACATGAAAGAATCGGGGGAATGTTGAAATGAGTGAATGAGTGACCCACACCTGGCTGCAGGGAAGCCTTAACTTTGTGTTAGTGTTAACTAGCAGCAATAACAGAACACAGTGCAGTTTGTGGCAGACCTCAGTAACCCCAGTAATTCAATATGTTTTATGATGGCCTCAGCTGTCTTACAACACTTTGCTGCTGGAATTGAAATCTGTTTAATTGCACTTTCTAAGATTCACTTGAAGAGTCTTAAAATAAAGCACTGGGACAGTCTATAGCTATATGATTAATGGCGTCATTCATCAGCTGTCTGCGGCCAACAGGCTGCCCAATGTTTACAGCTCAGTGATCAAGTGCTCCCTCTGCTGCAGTGTGGCTTGCAGATAAGCTAACAGGTGGACCGTGGATTGGGTGACAACAGAGGAGGAGCGATTCTTGAGAAACCCCACCAGGGAGCCCACCAGAATCACACGGCTCTCCACACCTGCCCAGAAATAGAGGCATTAATTTGCCAACTGTGATAAACAGAAACACACAAGCTCAGTGTGTGGTTGGAAATTCCCTTCAGTTGTGAAAGTCTCTCAGCTTGCAGACTCAGTGGAATAATCACACTGGTTTAAAGGTGGAGATTTGTGTGGGGCTGTATTTCAGATTTGTCTGCAGCTGTAAACAAACCTCATCTCTTGACAAACATGTCTTAATCTGAATTACCACGTCATAACAATGAAACCCGACTCACCAAAGTGCCAATGGTAATGTAGTGCAACCAGCCACTCAATTACGTAACCAGCTTTCCATTGATGATACACTGATCAAAGGCTCAAAATAAGAAAGGAAATGACAGTAAGCAGCAGTTTCTGAAGCTACATGAGGTGTGATCACACAATGATTATTTTTCAGCGTATATCCCCTTTGCCCTCCTTGACCCCCCCACATTGAGACAGATGGAGTGAACATACATGTGGATTATTTCATGGATCAAACAGATCAGGCTGTCCCTGCAACTCCAGCTGACAGTTGAATTGCTCTATCTTCTTGTTGGCCTCAGCGACATACTCCTTAATAAACTCATCCATGTCTGCAGTAACAGCAATGTAAGGAAAGCTGCAACACAATCACTGCGCACCACAGTATATACAGATGCATGTTAAAATATCAACCTGACTAATGACTTTTCCGACTTTTGCTTTAGTGAATACTTATCCGTTCTCAGGCCTTAATGCCAGACTGACAGACAGTTTTACAGGAACCTTTATGAAGAGGATACATGGATGGAAGTTTGTTTTCTCTCCAAAGATGTCAACATATTGATACCCATTGTAGAAGTATCCTGGTGGTAATGGTTCCAAGTGTCTGGTCACCTAAACACAAACATATGATTTCAAGTTCAGTCAAGATTATTGATGAAAGTCGCACAACAACACAACAGCTCCCCATCTAGCCCAATATTTAAGGATTAGGAAAATCTGAAACAAAAAGCAGACCACATGTTGACATGAGTTAGAAAATTAGCAGTTTTTTGTGCATTCATTGTTTATTAGAAAATGTGTATATAATTCTGGGATCTCATAAATGTGTTCATCCTTTGTCTCCCTCCCCTCACCCCCAAACAGGTCACAGCGGATGACTGCCCCTCCCTGAGCCTGGTTCTGCTGGAGGATGCTTCCTGTTAAAAGGGAGTTTTTCTTTCCACACTGTTGACAAGTGTTTGCTGATAGGGGATCGTTTGATTGTTGGGGTTTTCTCTCTATTATTGTCGGGTCTTTGCCTTCCAATATCAGCCCCTCGAGGCGACTGCTGTAAATAAAACTGAAGTGAACTGAGTTGTGTTGCGTTGTGTTTCATCTGCAACACATTTTTTTTATTGAAACATACTTGATTCCTATCCATGCTGTTTTTTGCTGACACATAGGTGTCAAAGTGCTGACTCCAAGTTTTTTTCCCTTTTTGGAACATTTTATGAAATAATGATCATTTAATACATTATAATTATTTATGATCCGTTATATTGTCCCTGCAGTTTTGAGTGTGTTACAGTAGTTAGAAAATGGAGACTCACGTGAATGCTCTTGATTTCTTGTGGTGAAACGGTACTTTTGGTCATCTTAGTTTTCTTTGCTTGCTTCTATAAACATAAAAAAGAAACCACACTTTATTTTTCTTAAACCTCACATGTGAAGAGGTCTGCACGTGAGTGTCGGCGTGCACTGTCTACCTGCTTGGCACTCAGTCTTAGCCAGTCCTTTAGTCCACCCTCAGTGAGACCAACACCATCAAAGATTAAGAAACAGGAGGTGGGGGTCTCTTTGGGGTCCTGGGTCAGAGGATCATTGCAGTCTTCAGGGACAATATTCAGGCTCCCACTCAGTGCACTGTAGCTCACTTTCATCAGCTGGTCTGAGCCTGGAGGTTTCACAGATGAAGGAGCTTAGATTTGAGTCGCACAAAGTTCACACCTTGTCTAACACCTGCTACAGCAGCTTCATATGTTACCAGCATGCTGTTGGTGGAGTGTTAATGTTTGAACATTCATACAGGAACTCAGGTCCCAAAGTGGCTCACAGAACTCGTGTTTACAAAACCAGTTAAAATCAAGAGAAATATGTCACACTTCAACAATGTGTGTTGAATGCACAACAGCTAAATACAAAAACTAAAAGAAAAGAAAAGAACTACATTGATGTAAATGATACACTACCCCAAAGGCAGCTACTGAAATATACATTAAGAGGAAGTAAGAGTCTCAGGCACCACACTGATTTCATATTCTATCTTCTCAACAAATATACGAACACTCGCTGAACACCTCCTCACAGACACCTGCACTCTTTCCTCATGCAACAACTCTACACACGTCTTAAAATAAAAAATAAAAATAAAAAAGTGGGAGAAAATTATGTGGAGGAAACCAAACCAGTGGAATATGGGCTGAGTTCTAAGCACCAGACACCAGAGCAACAACCAAGCAAAATTCCTACCGTCAGGAGCGTCTTGCCTGCCTTGAGAGAAACCTTTTGTCTAATGATTCCCCAAACTGGGTAATGCAAATACAGATTAAAATATTTCCCAAGGAAAGAGGTCACATTTTTTTTGTTTTATTGCTTTTCATAAACGAGTTCTTCAAAGTCTGATTTGAAATTTCCAAAAGTTTGAAGTATATTGCAATTATATAAAGGTAAAAATCAAAGGAAAAGAATGTAAATCCTACCAGAAAATCTGACTTTTCCCCAGACATTGTACACATTTCCTTGGAAGGGGCTTGGCCTTAGTGATGACTTGATTGCTATAAAAAAATTAATGAAAGTTTTAGCATTGAGTCAAACAAAGCATAGGATTCGAAAATATTTCAACGTGAAAACTTCCTAGAAAGCAAGTTTGTAAATGGATCCTGTGGGAATACTCATTACTTCAAAGCAATGGCTGATAATTACTACTCCATATTCAGAGGGAAGGGAGCTCATGTAATCATAACCAAATCCTTCCATTCATATCTACAGAGTCTGTCACAAGACAGGAGGCTTCTTTCCATCTCACCTTTACAGTGGGTGACAAATAGAGGCCTCTCTAGGGGCCGCTTAAAAGCCACGCGCTGCTGGGTGAGGACTAGAGTCCCAGAACCACAGAAGAAGCGCCCTTTGCACCTGGAACACAGAGCACGTGCACATTACGTGAAAGTTAAATCTAGACCTAGCCAAATGTTTGGGCTACATTTTGTCTTTGGCTTGAAAGCCGTTTACTCAACCAGCTGCTCACAGCAAAGAGGTCAGTGTGTGTGATTTGCTGCTAAAATGCATGACAAATTTCTAAATGGAGATTCTCTCACCAGTAGGTAAAAAAACAAAATAAAAAAAAGTTTCTTGCTATTGATATGAGGGCATGCAACAAGCATCCCGAGCGCACTAAAATTCACAAGCCGCACAAATTAAAGCTCAAAGATGAGCAAATTAAAGGGCCAAGTCTGGCCAGATACTGAGTGTATGATCTGAGGGGAGGATTTAGCAGCAGTTCATATTAGGCCGAGCACTGAGGCATGAAGGCTGGATGGATATAGTCCAAAGGAAAAGAGACCCCTCTGTGTACATGGCAACTGCATGGCCAACAGCTTGTTACTGTGCTGCCAGGAGGCAACTGGTGATAGAACACGAGATGCCCTGAGGGGCTTTACACCAATCAGCTGCCGATACACACACCACTGCAGCTGAGTGGCAATTAAACTGTAGGGAGGTAGGACTGAGGAAAGCCGAAGCAAGAATCAATCTGTCATTCAGCAGCCAAGAGGTTGTGTGTCGACACAGGAGGACATATGGGTGCTTTACCATCCAGGGTAGAGGACGTAACGTGCTCTCAGCATCTGTGGCTCATTGAAGCTGCTCTCAGACAAGATCAGATTCACATCTTCATCCCTGATTAGGAAGAAAAACAGTATTAAAAAATTAACACATAATAAGTGTTTACATTTGGAACACTAGTTGTGAAAAAGGAGTACTTTTCTCTGCAGCTGCAGCTGTCAATCACAACAATAAAATATTAAGTATAGAATGCAGTGGGGAATGTTCATTACACATTCAGGTGTTAACTAAGCCATGCTCTGACCCAGAAGATTTAAACATAGACTCAGAGTGAAATGAAATGTAGCCTAGAGTGAATATTTTAAGCAAAGATAAAAGCAGTGAAATGACTGTTTGCAGCATTGATCATGATTCTGTGGGCGCCTACCTGGTGACAGCTCCTCTCTCTGCCAGTATGAAGGCAGCAGTGGGGTTGGCAGAGCGTACCAACTGCTGAACATACTGCATGAGAGGGTGCTTCTTCTCTGCTGTCAGCCCAGTGAACACCACTGTACTCACAATACCTGACATACAACGAGGCACAAAAAAAGAGAAAGAAATTCCACAAGAAATTGAGTCGCTTTCTCAAAAATACAAAATCTCATTTGTTTTGGCCCTGCTGAAACACCACATTTCACACTACATTTAATGTCTTGGTCATACTGCTGCGGTTTTCTATCTGAAAGCTGAATATGCATTTTGAACACCTTAAAATGAGTGGACTGATGTATAAAGGGAACAATGTATTCTAAGACAGATGAAACTGAAATGACAGTCTCTTGTTTGTCCTTTCCCAGGTCCACGCTCAAGCGGACTTCCTTCCAATGCCCCAACTGCGATTTTTTTTTTAATCCAGTAACAAAAAAATGGGACAGATGATGACAGCAAGCCCAAAAGGGATATGTGAAAATTTTCACGTCAGAATATAAAATGGAAAATAAACTACTTCAAACATGTAGTGGTGTTCGCACCAGTGTGGTGTAAAATGTATCATAGCATTTCTAAAAAACATTATCTAAAGGTTAATAATGTAGCAAAACAGGCTATATTACTATTGTTGATCTTTTGACTGTTACCAGCTGTATATGAAAAACACAATATCAAAAAATTGTTTTACTTGGTATTTGTGATATTTTAAGGAGGGCTAAAGGCCTGTGCACACACGAAATGACTAGCAGGGGTGTGGCAACCACTGAATGCTTGTGGCATTTAGTAATATCAAGTTACGACTGCTGTCGAAGCAAAGTTGGTCAGTTTCTGAACTTTGAGGCAAATAATCGAAGCAACTGCCAATTAGAGAGAAGCATACAGGATTGATATTTGAAGGGTTGATGAATACATAAAGGAGGTTACCTAGGCAACAAGAGGCTTTAACGTCCACTAATAAAAAACCATCAGTTACAAAGTGATGCACAAGGAGCAAACTGCTTTGTATATTGATGTATATTGATAATGACTAATTTTTTTATAGAACAGAATGACCTCCATAATTGAATATGCTGATAAAAGGTTTTAATTTCACATTTTTAAGCATGTTCCACATCAGCAACTGTAAGGTAAAGAGCACTACAATGTGATTGACAAGTCAACAAGGTAAAACTCAAAGTTTATGGCACACACACAAAAAAAAAAAGTAACACTCTGGTTCTCTCATGGAATCAATAAATGCTTGGAACAATATAAAATGCAGCTATAGGCAGATAAAGAAGAGTCTGACTTTGCTGCAAACAAAAAAATCCAACTGAATCACTCAATATCAACATGCAGCATTTCTGCAGCATTTCCATAAAGAAGTATTTGTGGCATGTATTTTAGATGTAGACTGTGGCTGTACAAAAGAAATGAGCAACAAGACTGGACTAACCTTGGCTACACTGCTCCAACAGCTTAGGGAAAGCAAACCTATAAATGACAGAAAAGAGAGGAAAACGTCAGTTAAATGTATATAACGCTTGAGTTCACGGTGCGGAAAGAATACCATCAATTGATCTAATGCAAATTTTATTTTTGACTGACAGTGTGGTGCAGCTCACTGCTGCACTGTAGGTTCACGTGGAAGGTTTCCATACCAAACAACACACAAGAGCAGTGTTTAAATTTATTCGATTTTCTGTCCTCTTTGTTTGGCCCATGTCCTGTGTCACAACATCATCCTTAATAAGAACTCTATTTCTATTTTTGATGAGTGCATACCAAAGTTGAGCAGCAATAAACAGGCTAATTCCATATTGTGGGCCTTGGCCTTGACCAGAAGGTAGTTTTCGTAGTATGACATCACTTTGACTGGCAACAGACCAATGGAACATCTTTTAATTTAATTTATTAAAATTCATTGAAATTATTTATCAAGAGTTTTCAAATCAATTGGTGTTATACGCCACGTTCTGAAGTCTCCTTACAACCACCACCCTTCTTTGGGAGCCTGCAGGCTTGGGGATCAGCAATTTGAAAGGTATTTATCTTTCCTGTCCTGATGTAATGAACTGTCTGCATCCATCACAAAGAACAGATCATGACTGACTGATGAGCTTCTCTGAGGAGGGGGTGCTGGCCACACATGTCGTGGATCTGGGGGATTAAAGGGCTATGCCGAAGCGGGTGACAGGCAGGTCAAGCCTAAGCTGGGCTAACCGTATCCAATTAGTGCCATAGTAGGGGTCCACAGACCTCCATACAATCTATGGCAACAGACAGGGACAGGAGGCTTGATGAAGATGCCTCAATTGGAAAAGTCACTGCTAACTGCATTGTTAACTAAACTTCTCATTACACATTTTTCCACTCCTGAACCAAGCAGGGACTGGAGTTTAACTGAAAGGTCATCATTGCATGATTAAAGACGCCTTTAAGATTTACGAATAAAGCTTAGCTCGCTACGCAAAGATTGAGACAGTTTTTAAGAATTTTGCCTCTGTACATCACCACAGTGGAGACCAAACAATCAAGATGTGATTGAAGTGCAGATGTTAAGATTCACTTTAAGGGGTTTAACAAAAATAAATAAATAAATAAAAATTGCAGTAATTGTTCAGGAGTTAAAACTTTAGAATTGGCAAAATCAATATTCTTAAAAAGAGTGAATGCACAGACTGGCTCAGCAACACCAAAAGCGCTGAATGACCACAGAAGACAACTAAAGTTCAAGATGACAGAATTACACCCATCGTCAAGAAAAACCCTTCACAACATCTATAACCAAGTCAAGGAGATAGGCGTGTTATTGTCAAAGTCTACAATCAAGAGATGCCTTTATCAATGTAAATGCACAGGATTTACTACAAAGTGCAAACCACTGCTTAGACTCAAGAACAACAAGGCCTTATTAGAGAAATTCTTTGGACAGATGAAACCAAGATTAACTTGTACCAGAATGGTGGGAAGACAACTGTGGAGAAAGATAGAGAAACAGCTCATGAGCCGCAGCATACCACATCAGCTGTCAAACATAGTGGAGCCAATGCCAGTGGAATGGAGCCACTAGTGTTTATTGATATGACTGCTGATAGAAGGACCAGGATTCTGTACTGGCTATACTGTGTGCTTAGATTCAGCCAAATGCTGCAAAACTGATTAGACAGCGCTTCACAGTGCAACTGGACAATGACCCAAAGCAAACTGTAAAAGGAACCCAAGACAAAGAAATGGAATATAATCATCAAAAACAATCCTTATATTTAAAATTATACTAATTTGTCCAGTTACTTTTAAGCCTATTAAAATGTATTAAAATGGCTGTAATTCCTAACCAGTTAATGCAATACTTTTGTTAAACCCCTTGAATTAAAGTTGAAAGTCTGGATCTTCTTGATTGTTTGAGGCAGACCTACAAAAAAGTGTGACTAACTGTTCATGTTTAATTAACATTTGTTAAGTTTACTGCCCAGAATCTAACTATAGTTTAAGTAACAAAAGTAATTGTTATATAACACCTTCTGTTTTTTAATGAAAGTTCTGGTGAAGACAGATGACAGTTGTCAAAGCATGTAAAGACTAGACCATCTCGACCGGCCTTGTGTGTATGAAAGCATCAGTGGTCAGCCTTGCTAGGCTTTGCAGTGGAAAAAACAGCCTATCAACCGGAGTAGTATGCCATATTGTGTTGAGCCTTTCAGTAAATCTATGACAGTGAGAAGCTCTGTAAACTCCATCTAAAGCCTGTAACAAAAGGAGAGCGAGATTAAATGTAGAGCTGATCCTCTCTGTAAAAAGGGATCCAGCCTTGAGTTTTAATAGCTAAAAGTGTCATGTAACCTTTTCGTGGAAACTTCCAGCACTTTAACAATTTATGAGCATCCTCTGTCTGCAATCATCTGATCTGCCCATATGCTGCTTGAAAAAATACGTAAGTGAAACCCTTAACACTGGTGTGTTTGACCTTACCAAAACTCTTTAACATTGCACAACAAGCTGAAATATGTGTAATTTCAGGAGTAATCTTTGTTGGTAGCAAGTTAACTTACTGCATGTACACTTCCTTACAGTGCTAGTAAACTGACAGATAGGCCAATGGCAAACTGCACAACAGAGATGATATGAATAGCTTTTCATAGTGAAACTGGATCTCACTGAATTGGCTTTAACTGCTGTTAAATTGGGCTGACCACAACTGTGAGCCTCTGCACTTTTTGAGCCACAGTATTTTATTTACTACTAATTATTGTAGTCAAAAATTGTTTTACATCTTAGAGTAGCAGAGAGAAAACTCTAAAATCTGACCTGTGCTCCATAAAGGAGGTGTGAGGGTTCACACAGGCAGTGACAGCACCAGTTGTGAAACATGCCTGAACAACCGGGTCAGGATGGAAGAGCACAGCCTGGACCACATCCAGAACATCTGTGTATCTGCAAGTAGGAACATCCACAAATGTAAACAGTACCAGAGGGTATTTTTATTACCCAACACCCTGTATGTTTCCAAAAAGGTACATATTCTAAGATCTCTTATGTTGTATGATTAAATGAGAAGTATTAAAGATTTGTAATACAAAATTCTTTGACTAGTCTTCTTTAGGTCAGTTCAAAGCATGAATCAGATTTGACTGGTTCAGTTCACAACTGTAGCAAATCGCTCATTTTTTCTTACCCCGGTGTGAGCAGCAACAGATAGGGTTTGCCTCTTGTACCTCTCTGGTTCTCCAAGAAGCTGGACAAATACTTCTGGAGATGAGAGGCTGAGAAACTTTCAGGACCAGGCTCATAAACCACCCACCTGTAGATGCAATGATTGAGAAATGTGTATAGTTTTCTAAGTGTTATAAGCCTGGTATTTACTGTGGCTATATTTAGAAACAAATCTTTTACCTTTCATGTTCCTTGTTTAGTTGGACTAGGAAGTTGCAAAGTCTCTTCTTATGGCTTCCTGGCAGTCCAGTGATGATGGTGATAACAACCTTTTCACACATAAAAAAAAAGCCCACATCAGATATTGATTAAATCAGCTTTATTATAATTAAACTAGGTGCCAGATAAAAAAGCAATCAGAAAATGATTGACTGCGTCTACAATCTTCACAAAAAGCAAAAGATTCACTGCACCTTAAGACGATATACTCACCTTGTCTCCCTGGCAAGGGGGTATATTTTTAAGCTCTGCAGAGGGGAAGAGCATCCCCAGGTGCTCATACAGAATGGGTTCCTGACCAATGCTACTAAGAGCAAAGTGCTGAACGAACCTGGTACGGGCAGGAATACAGGAATCAGAGAACAGGAATGTGGTTTCAACTGACTGGCATGCTTAGACAAAGCTATTATTGAATTTAAACCAATGTTTTTACATGTTATTAATGTCTAGTTGAACACAGAAATTATAATGAAATTAATAATACAAACTGGTGCCATGAAGTGACTGTCTTAAAGCAGCTTATAGTATGATTATATTGGGTGCAAATGTTTAAAGGATTAGGAGGTGTAATTACAATGGCTAACAAACCAAATGTAGAAGCAGTGCTTTTTTTAAAGCTTGGGAAAAATGAATGACCTTATTTTTGTCACAAATAATATTATTAATAATAATAATAATATATAGTCTGTGTGAGCATAAGAGACCTTATGCAGATGGTCAACACTGAAACTATGCAACACGGGCTTAAAAGCTATTTTGGGAGTACATACTCATGATTAAGCAACACCTAGCGTCAGGTTTTACTACTTGTTTGGTTCAGCTCTGAAACACTCTGGTGCTACGTGTGTACTAACATTTCCTGCTCTGGCAGTTGACAGTACAACGTTTTTAGGCTGCCTCTGCGTTTGGCCATCGGTGGCTCCTGACTGCCGTGCAGCTTCTGCAGCTTGCAGTGCCTGAAAGGGGAGAAAAGAATATGTACCCTGACAAAACCTATTCAAATGACCTTATGATAGCTGAAACATGTAAAGCAAGAGCTGTTTGCTTACAGATTTTTCTGGTTCCAGGTCAGGCTGTCTTGATCCAAGAATTGCAGAGTGAGTCCAGAGCTTTTCCACACAGACAAAACCTACAAATAAGGCAAGGTTTATTCAACTGTGGTTCTAATGTGAACAATATAAAGAGTAAGTGGCCAAAAACAAATTTTTTGTATATAGTAGGCAAATACATAAATATTGCACTGAGAAGTGATAACTGGATATTATTTAACTTAAAGTCATATATTCACCAGAAAATTGATGGCTGGATATAAGAGGGAAAAAAAAAATTTTTGCTGGAAAAACTGGCTAATGAGCTTTGTACCCATTAAAGGGTGTCAGAGGTCACTGACATGAGACCTTACCTTAGAGTAGAAGGCCCTGTGGCTCTTAGACCTGGGAAGAAGAGCAAAGACCAGACACTTATCAGAGCTGTGAAGAGGGAATGGCAGGTGTGGGAGAAGGCTGTCCTCATACTCTACAAAGAGAGAAGCCACAGTGCTGGAGTCCTGGTAATAAAAGGAAACACAAAAAAAACAGATAAAGTATGAGGAATTCAGAAGAATATGTTTTAAGATAAATTGTTTGAGGATAAATATAAGCGTTTCATGATGAACTACCACAGCACAGCTAAAAATGTCACCAAAAAAGTTTTCAGTCACACAATAAATATACATACTGGATTGTAGAACTTGACTTTGTTGATGTGATCCTTGGAAATAGTGATGCTCCCATATTGAGAATGGATAAACAGTCCCTCAGAAAAGAAAATGATCTTTCCTGAAATCAAAATTTTAATTAAAAACAAAATAATTCTTTTGAATGGTCACAGAAAAGAAAAATGGAAATTGCAAAATTCCTCCCAGTTGTTGCAAGATCGCTCTCACCTTCTTCAGGAGTAGAAAGGTGGCTGCTGGACAACATATATGCAGCATCAGCTGTAGTCAGAACTGTTCCCAAACAAGTACCATTGGCTTCCTGCTTAAAACAAATATTGCAGGTCATCTTGATATACATGCTGGACACAGGCCAGCAAAAACATGATAAATGGTAAACGGACCAGTTCTTATATAGCGCTTTTCTACTCTGACTGAGCGCTTATACATGTTTGCATTCACCCATTCACACCTATTCATACAAGGACTTCCATGTTTAACTAAGCTAAGTGCTTTTATTATCTAACATTCACACACATTCAAACTTCCAACACTTGTGTCGGAGAGCAACTTGGGCCCAAGGATACTTTGGCATGTGGCCCGGAGCAGCCAGGAATCAATCATTAGGTGACCTGCTCTACCTCCTGAGCTACAGCCGCCGTAGCGGTAGCGCTATGAGCAGAAACCTACCTTAGTGAGCTGCTGTGCTTGTTCAGACTGCTTCACATCAGGTTCCATCTGAAAACAAATAAAATGACAATAAGAAAAAAGTCAAAGAAAATTCAATATTTATTTTACAGATTAAGTATAAATCTGTCAGATTATGTGAAATATTGGTTCGGTGTTCTACATTCAGTCTCACACGTACCAGCCAGCAGGCATAGCGAGGCACAGTTGCAGTCAAGATGGTGTAGCAGCTGTCCAAAGACACAGTGCCATCTACAGGAGAAGAACCAGACTTGTTTAACATGGAGCAAAAACAACAAAGCCAAAGAATGACAAACACACAAGATCGACAACAAACACAATCCTTGGCACAGGAAATGAGCTATTTTTAGACTACTGCCTTGCTCCGAGATGACTTTTGGCTTTTTATATTTACAGTGACCAGTGGATTTGTACTGCTTAATATGTATATCAAATTTCCTTTGTGGATTCAATCAGCAATCCATTCTAATCTAATCTAAACTGTACCTCTCTGCTGAATGTTGATACTGGACTCCAAGAAGGATTCAGAGAAGACTACAGATCCCAGGTTTCCCCTGTCCCACTGCAGGTCTGGGATGTCATGGACAATGAGGGAAGCCTTAAAAAACAGAGAATTACTGCAAATGTAGAACATTGTGCACGCAAGTTTCACCATAAAACTTTGGTAAACAAGTTATAATATGCTTCTCTAACTTACTGTTTTCACTAAATAACGGCTGTCTTCATTAGTGAGAGGAATTAACCTGAAAATAAACAAGATAAATCTTCAATATTTCCAAAAATGTTTTTAAGAAGGCATCAAGTTAGTATATAGTTTTCCAATAATACAATAAAAATACCGTTCACTGGTTTAACAGTATTTTAATTAGTGTACTGAGCAGAGGTTTGGGGCAATGCTTAATAAATGTTAACCATCATCATTATCAATAATGCAAAAAACAGGCCATAAGGATAATCTACAACACTGATTACAAATCCACTATTCTTAAAATCAAAAAGAATAAAATTAATCAATCTAGTTCATTTTCATACTGCACAAATTATGTATAAGGCAATAAATGCTCTACTTTCTGACAGTATTCTAAAACTGTTTTTTTTAAAGAGGACACAATTTGAGGGGAGAGTTGAATTTAAAACTATCGGGTGTCCACAAACATTAAAAATTAAAGAATAAACTTATGTTTCTTCCTTTTTGAACATGCCATTTACTGATTATTATTTTCCTTATGTTTTTTGTATTATTTTAACATGTTCAAAATAAAGTCTTACATCCATCTAAAAATCTTTAAAAGCAAACAAACAGAAAGAAAAATCAAATACATGCAAGTAAGGTGCAGCTAATACCCACATTCCCTGCTTATTCACTGCTTGAATGGTGAATTCACATTTGGACCTGTACATGAGCAAAGGGATAGAATACATATATTTAAGCTTCGATTATGGTCTGTTACAGTGAATGATTAACAAATTAATTCATTAATAATAATAATAATAATAATAATAATAATAATAATAAAAAAGGCAATCAAACAGTACCTGAGAAAACTGCGATACTGGCTTAAATTCATTGAGTCCAATGCCGTCAGAAAGGTCTTCTCAGCTACATCCTTAGCCTACAAAGGATTACATAAACAACAACTGTTCATGTGAGAGTACATGCTGCAAAATCAGTTAAAATTTGTGACTTTTTTCTTCTCACTTTGGTAGCACTGGTGCTACAGGAGTAGCATTTGATTCCTGACAGGACTGCTTGAATGGCAGCTGAATAAATCTGTGGCAAAACACTGAAGAAGAAAAAGTTTTCATCATTCTCAAACAGTCAACCACCAACAGCTGACAGAAAACTAAAAGATTAAAAAGTAAACACTTACAAGACATCGGTTTTCTTTTGCTCTGTGTTCTGATTTCCTGTGGGAGTGCATATGAACACAAAACATACAAAATAAATACCAAAACGATCTTCTCATACTACAGGTCACAACAAGGCAGACTTAGTAAAGCAACATTTTACACCCTGACAGTTTGTCATTAGTGCTTTAAACTGTAGGACAACAAAGGAAAATAAAAGATGATCTTTATAGTTGTGCAAATATGCAATAGATGAATATACACAAGTCATACAGTGAACCTCACCAAGGTACGGGGAGTGGGTAGTCCCAAAGAAAAAGGTTCGAGAGCAGGCAAGAGGTCCTTTGGGAGACACACACTGGAGAATCTAAAGAGGTAAAACGTGCTTTGTTTGAAAGACATCAACAGCAGAATAGAACTTTACAAATGACAGAAGTGATAAAACAGCTGCCCTACATCTCATATTTACAGGAGTGAAATGTTTCTTACCACAAGGTGCTACAGATGACATCAAAAAAATAGCCCCGCACACTCAGTGATCACAGGCCATACCAAATTACTTCAGCAGATGGTGCTGCAGCCATTTATTTTGTCTTTTAAATGATAAATGTGATTTATAGCACATTAAGTAAAAACTGTGGTTTGCACAAAGTCCAAAAACAAAACACCATTCAGGTTCAGATCAGGTAGGCTGTTCCTCCCAATCACGCCCCTCCAGGTGTCATTGTCCACATGAGCGTTGAAGTCTCCTAGTAGGATGATGGAGTCACTGGATGGAACACCTTCGAGCACCCTGCCCAGAGACTCCAAGTAGGGTGGGTACATAAGCCAGAAGAAAATAGCCAGGACCCGTTCCCCGGCCCGAAGGCACAGGGAAACGACCCTCTCGCCCACCGGTGAAAACTCCAAAGTACAGGCAGCAAGCCGAGAGGATACAAGAATACTGATGCCAGCTTGCCGCCTCTCAATGAGGGAAACTCCAGACTGGAACAGAGTCTAGCCCCTGACTGGTTCCAGAGCCCACTCCATGCGTTGAGATGAGCCCAAATATATCTAGACAGTATCTTTCAACCTCATGCACTAGCTCAGGCTCCTTCCCCACCAGAGAGGTGAAATTCTATGTCCCAATAGCCAGTCTTGGTCCTACAAGGGCCTCCGCCCAACACACATTGCACCCAACACCTCTGGGTGGTGGGCCTACACCGGACAGGTTAAAAAAATAAATAAAAAAGAATTCCAGGACCAATTGAAATAGTGGAGTTTTAAAACAGTGGTCTTCTACTCTAATAATAACTTTGACATGTGTCCAGTCATTACCAGATGCTTTAGAGTAATTGATACAGTTTACAGGATCACATTTTTTACACATTATACAATTGTCTGTTTCATAATTGCTCGCTGCTCTACCTCAGACATGTTATTAACAGTCACTATGCTGCTGTTTCTCACCATGTGTCTGGCCGCAGAACCTTGAGGCCCTGTGTTGCGGACCTGATGACTCTCCGAGGGAAAGTTGAATAAATAGCTCTCCAGATCCTCCAAGGCAGAATGTTTCCCAAACAACACATAGGGCTGGTGACATTTACTGAAATAAAGAAACGTTTCACTGAGCAAGGGTGTTTTTTTCATTCCACACCTACAAGACCACAGATAAACATAATTTCAGCGTTTACACACAAGGGAATATAAAGAATACCTTTTTTCTGTGATTTTGCTTGAGATCAGTCCATGAAGGTAGTAAGTACGGAAAGCCTGTAGATTGATGAGAATACGCTTTATGCTCATATGAGTACACTGTACTTCTGTTAGACTGAAACACTAAACAATGTTGCCTGCAAATATTCATTGCATTTGTTATAAACTGCATAAAATTTATGCAGACAATCTTTTTTCAGCTACACCTTTGCTCTTGAAATTCTGTGTTCAATTTGCAGGAAATGGACTATTAAATTCTTCTGGGAGGTTGATTATACTTTACGACTCGCAAGATATAAAAATTTGTACTGAAATCACCATTTCATGACCTTTCCTCATACTTCATGTTCACAATTGAGTTAGAATAAAACAAAAAAAAGATGAAAAACAAATGGAATAACATAATACTTGCTTTGGTGATATTTTGTATTTGTAGGCAACAAAACAACAGAACTTGCAAAAAAGTCTGTTCATCCAATCTCATTCATCTTTTAATTTAAAAAAAATTTATTCAGAATTTTTTTTTTCCAAACAATATAAATTACTCCCAATATCACAAAAGTATAACAACTGCCATGTGAGGCTATCAAGCTATAAATGTACCTCTCCTGCCTGCGCTTCAGAAAGCTCCAAGATAGACAGATGATTCTCCAGGTCCATGCTGGAGAAAAAGCCATTCCACTGCTTCTCAAAGTTTATCAGGTCCTAAAATAAAACCAAAAGCACCTAAGTAAGACTACATATCCTATTAAAAGATCATGTCTTCACATACAGTACAGTACTGTGCAAAAGTCTTGAGCCACCTATTTGCCATTTCTTTGTTTTTCTAGGAAAATGGCAAATAGGTGCAGTGACTTCTTGAAACACGTGAACATACACTATATTGCCAGAAGTATTCACTGGGCTTCCTCACTACTAAATATTCCACAGTCAACTGTTAGTGGTATTATAAGAAAGTTAAAGCAATTGGGAATGACAGCAACTCAGCCATGAAGTGGTAGGCCACATAAAAATGACAGAGGCGTCTGCAGACCTCCAAACTTCACGTGGCCGATGGATGAGTGAGTTTGGTGTGTAATTTCTAAAAAGGTCTGATTATCAGTTCAATCCATATGAATCAATCCATGGCATACCTCAGCCTTTTCATCTGTTCTTGACAGCCACTTTTCCACTGAGACCATTTCTGATGAGGCTTCAATGAATAATAAATAGATCAACTGAAGATCCAGTTGCATCTTTCAGGTTCTATGTCATGTTTTTGCTCAATCTTTTACTGTTTTTTAAGAAAATTACTTGCAGATACTGTTCATCCTTTTTAGACCTGCCACTTCTTCTTTTGTCCTTCACTTAACCAGTTTCCTTTTTTTTTTCAGGAAACATGGCATAAGTGGGCATGATGTGCAAAGTTTTTGGCTAATAGCTCTTTGGGAATCACCTTGTTGGAACAAAAATAATATTTTATGCCTGTCAAAACGGTCTTATCTTTGACATTTAGGCACAAATTATGTGTTTCTGTGACAGGAAGCCTGTAAAAGTCTCCAAAGGTAGCAAAGAGCCAACTTTAGATCTAAGTTGTCTGTTATGTTCAATTCAGTTTCATTTATATAGTGGCAGTAGCGCAGTGGTTAGGCGCTCGCCTTGCAGCCGGAGGGCTGCAGGTTCAAGCCCCTGCCCCTGCGTTGTGTCCTTGGGCAAGACACTTAAACCACATTGCCTAACAGTAGCAGCATGACCGCAGACGCTCGTCTCTGGATGAGTGATCTGGAATGATCATTTCATTGTGTGCCTTATGTGCACAATGACAATGAGTTGAATCTAACATCTAATATAGCACCAAAACACAACAGCAGTCACCTCAAGGTGCTTTTTTTTGTGTAGACAACACTGGATCATAACTTGAGTTGGGTGCCTTTTTATGCTTTAATGATTCATACGTCAGTGTTAGTGGCTTAACAAACAAAGTAGAAAGACTGGACTGAAAATGAGTGAAAATGCAGCCAAAACACGATTTCCTAATAACTACAGTGGATTTATGGCCATTTTAAAAGAAGCTTCAGATACTAACAGGAAACTGACAAAGTTAGTACAGCTGACAAAAAATTAAACTCACTGTTACCTCTGTGAGGAGATTATCCAGGGACACTGGGTCAAGTCTGCTGTAAACCTGCCACAGCTTCTCACTCATGTCCATTAGCTGCATAAGTATACATACATTAAACAAAATAAATCAAGAAGCATAGGATCCCAAGACCTTTCTGCATATTTTGTTTTGTTTGCTGTTGTTTCTACCTTGTATTTCATGGTAAAAAAGCTTCCTCCACCAATGCCTTCCAGAGCAAAAGCTTGAAGCAGAGGCCACTTTTCCACCATAAACATATCAAACTTCTGGATTTGTCCTAAAATTAACACAAATGCAAGGATGTAATACAAAAGCCCTAAATTACAGCTTAAGGAGATAAAAGAAGTTTGAGAACACTTTTTGCTAGTTCTTAAACACACACGTAGTGAATGATGGAGAACTTAAAATGTATTAACAGGTACCTTGCGAGCTGTAAGGTACTCCAATGTGATAGCAATCCTGCACCATTGTAACAAAACTGGAGATTTTAAATTCCTCTGCTGCTTCTTCATCTTCATACTGTAGGTGGAAGGAGAAAATGACAGTATAGAGCTTAAGAACAGATTAACAAAATTACAAACACTGTGGCAAAGGGACAAATTTTGAACTGTCAGCAACTGGAAAAAGCTTCTAGCTGTTGCTAGTTTATCATTATTATTATTATTTCTTTTTTTACCTCTGCTTCTGTCATGCAGTAGAGATGCAGGTTCCTCCAGTGTGACACATAAGGCAACAGGTAACCATAGTTCAGTGGGTTGCAGTACAGATGAACACACTCTGCCTTAATTAGAAGGATCACATCTGGAATGAGGTCAAGTGATGAGTCAGAGCAGATAAAAACTAAAGCACGCACAAAAATGTGACATCAAGACCAACACTCACCATCCAGCATTTCTTCAGGAAATTCCTCAAGGCCATGTTCCAGAGTCACCTGATTTTGTTCATACAGTCCGTAGAACAAGTATTTCGCCAGCTCAGTGCACCCCTCGTTATATCTGCTATCAATTCCTGAAATACACAAAACACAATAAATGAATGGCCAGAGAAAATGTTCAATTCACTTCGTATTCTGACTTTGTTTCAGCCTTAACAGCTGACAGAGTGCAGTTAACTTTCCAACTTAACATACCAAGAGAGCACAGGATGCCATCAGGAGTGGCACTGCCACTATCACGGAGTAGAGCCTGAACCTGACGCAGGCGACAGCAACTGAAAAGCATGATAAAAAAATATATCTATAACTATAAAGTCATGTCTTTGGTCATTATTTAATATTTAACTTCTGGTGAAAGTTTAGATAGAAAAGTAAACTCTTCATTTTGGAAGCTGCAGGTTCAATAAAAGCCATACATTAAAAATAAGCATACATGTCCCAGAATATAGACAAATAATTAACATACAGTCTCAAATTCATTCCAGTATACATACTTCAATACAGACAGAAAACGTACAGCTGTGTAGCATCAGTATGGTAAAGGTAAAAAATGCCATTGAAGCTGTCAAATGGATGATCAAGGGATAACAATTCTGTAATCTGCTAATTACAATGGTATGACCAACAGTTTCAAAGGCAGCAGTTAAGTCTAAGATAACTAATATAGAATTTTCACTTTTATCTAAGTGCACAGGAATATCATTAGTAATATTCAGTAATGCAGTTTCAGTCAATCAGCTGAAGGAGCTGATGATGCTGGATTGTTGGGTCTTTACCTTATAATACAACGCGCCTTGAGGCGACTGCTTGTTGTGAATTGGCGCTGTATAAATAAAATTGAATTGAATTGAATTGAATTGAATTGACTGTTCTCTAGAGTTTTTGAAATGAAGGGCAGTTTGGAAATGGGCCTGTAATTTCCTAACGCAGTGGGTTTAAGGAGGGTTTCTAAGCAGAGGGAAGACACTGGCTGTTTTAAAGTAATCTGGAATGCAGCCAGACGAAAGGGAATTATTTATGTTAGCGAGAAGCCACGGGGAGACGCCAGGTAAAACCTCTTCAATGAATTTACGAGGAATAATGTCAGCTGGGCAGGAAGAAATGCGCATGTGTGTGACTAAACTCAGAGAACAGAGCTAGGTGAGATACTTGGGCAGGTTAACAGGATCCAGACTTGAACTAGTATCAAGCATTAACTTATTTAATATGATTATATTATTATTTTTTATAATTAATAATTTTCTACACAATTCTACATTAACGTTACTGTTTAATTTTTAATAATATAAACTAACTCGACTGGGATGCAGTGAATCTTTGAAAAATGGGTGGCAGAGCAAAGCAAAATTATTATGAAGGTTCACCAGCTATTTTAATTACTCAAAATGTAACCTACAGCTGGGTTGGCGCTCTGATAATGTAGGCGTTATTGCAAACTATTCTGTTAACATTATTAATGCGAACTGGTTCTGGAACGTCGACTAATAACGAACAGTGGTTCGGTCTTAGCTACATTAGCTTTACAGCTACGGTGAAGAATTTTCTGTAAACACAATTCGATATGAACATTACCTCACGGCTGGGTTGATTCCAGAGAATTTCCCGTTAACTTTCCTTATACCAGCCATTGTAATTGTTGTCATGGTTCACGCAAAACCAAAAAAGCTTTGTGTATTTTTCTTTTCAGGCCGTGTAACTACATTTTCTTCATCACCCAGGAGACTGTCTACAAAAGATAGCATGGCAACGGAGCGAACGATTCCATAAATGGGGGGATGTAGAGCAGCATATCAATACTAAACGGGCAATCCTTATGATATAAAATTATGTTTTGATTTACACCCGACACGTTGACATGTTTTATAGTATCGTGCTTCGTATCAGACACACTAATTCATTATAAGAAATAAATTTGTCGGATTTCAACAGACGATGTTCCCCATTTGCCCCCCGTAGTACCTCCTTGTTTTGGGCCATTTTGACAGGGACTGGGAGTTCCGCGCAGCTGCAAGTGATGCTGCAATCCCTCGGTAAGCACGTACGAGGGAGAACAACTGCTTTTGTTACAACGTAGCGTCTATTATCATCATCATCAAGCTTACTGGGGTTTACTGGGGAATTTGTGATTTTTCTTTTCTTGGAACTCTTACTTTTAGTTTTAATTCATCAGAGTTGAAGCGTTCACAGATTGTTGACCCACATTTTATTTGGCATGTCAAAGTACACTTATTCTGGAAGGTCTGCAATGAAGCTGATTCAGCTATTATCCAGATATTAAACAATCACAGGATGTCTTGCAAACTGGCTCCACTGTGCAGAAGGCAGTAAATGATAAAGTGAGGAAAAGGAAACGGGATCTGGCCAACTTGTGTGTTTGCAAGTTCCATTTAAAATGTTAACCATGGGCATGATTTTTAAAAAATATACTGTGATGGAAATTTAACACACTACGACAATATCCTCGAAACTAAGGTGTTTCATTGAATGCTCTTAAAAAAGAGAATTGAATATTTTACATTTTAGCATGGATAACTGCTTTGTGCACAAACTTACTTGAAGTGTTGCACCCTGCAACAGTGTAACTGATACAAGGCAGATGATGGCCACACATCTATGGTGGAAGAATGGTCCTCTCTGAAATGTCTGCTACAGGTTAGTTCCGGGAATGAAAGTCACAAGTTAAGTTTAAGTTCTCTGGGATCAACTCAAGTCAGCTTTAACTTTTGAGAGTCGCTTGATCAGGTTGCACTATGCAGATTTAAATGAAGACATAATGGAGGAGAGCATTCAGAGACGATAGATAGCTGATTAAATTCTTGCACAGAGGAAATCAGAATATTTCTGCTACTAATCCAAGTTGGCTATTACACAAGGAGGGAACAAAGATTGACAGATCCTGCAGGCCCACTTTGGAGCTGAGGCTTTAAAATACTTGATTATTCTCTCTATGGAAGATGGAAAGGTTGTTGACACATTAGATGATACTCTGCTAGATTTGGTAAATGTATGTGATGGCAGATACTGCCAGGTTACGTCCTCTACGGCAAGTGGTGGGCTGAGCGCCATGCTCGAGATTGTTGACTACATGATGACTGAAAACGGTGTGACAGGTTACACTAAATCCATGCTCTGGGAATCCAAGAAAAGAAGCACAGAGGACTTTGGCATGAACATCCTCAAAGAGAAAGTGCTGGAGGCTGAAGAAAAGGAGCAGGCTTTCAAGCAGCTGGTTCAACAACAAGAGGAGAGGAGAGCCAAAGAGCTGAAGGAGCTGAAAGAAAAACATGCTGAGGAAAGAAAGAAGGAAGCAGCTGAAAAAAAAGCAATATGAGGCCAAAAGAGAGAGTCGAGGACGCTGTAAAAAGCCACAGGGCCATGTTGCAGCTTCAGATCAGTGGCCCTGATGGCAAGATTTCCATTTCTTCTTGTGTTTCAAATTGAAATTTGTCAAGATAAATACACCTATAACTTTCATTGTATGCTAAAGAGTTGCAAATAAATGGTGCAGCATCTATTGGAAGAGGAAACAGTGATATGACTCTCCCCTAGGGGGTGATAGAGTTACACTTTTATATGAGCATTTGTCATTAACTGTAGTATGAAAATGCTCAGTTTTACACAAATAGAACCTGAAGAACAGGATTCAAAATGCACATGCTTTAGCTCCCAACAGGGAAAATGGCCCACCAAGAGTTATAAATATTATAATATTTATATTATTATAGTATTATAATCTATAATAAAAAAAACTTTATTTTACCAGGTGTAATGTTTGAGAACTACTTCTCATTCACAAACATGACACATAGAAACAAACTGTATATTAATTCTTCTTTCTGTGACAGGTAAACACACCTGTCAGGTATGATAAAATGTCCAACACATATTTTCGTATTATATCTTCTTGCAGCTGTCTTTCAGATTTTTAGTGTACATATTTTTTATTAATCTAAATTATGAATACAATATGTCAGTCTTACTATTACTCTTGTTTACTTATATATTTTATTTATTTTGTTTTTTATCACTGTTGTATATGTATAGTTATGCACTCTGTGCCTGTGGCAATTCTATGCTCACTTGTTATTTATTGTAGATTGTATTATTTTCTTGCTGCTGTAACATAATTTCCCTTGCGGGATCAATAAAGTATGTATTGATCTATTCACTTGACCTTTTACGGTATTTATTATGGGCTACGTTAAGAAAAGAAGACAGACAGGGTGGTGTCTTGTCCAGGATTGTCTTATAGATGAAGTGAAACCAGTTAAGGAGCTGCTGGGTATGAAGGGATGGCCAGCCCATCAGTTTATAGAGGTCACAGTCATGAGTGTGGAAAGGTGCATTAGTGGCAAAGCGGATGGCTGAGTGACGAAGAGTGTCCAGCTTTCTGAGAGCAGTGCTTGATGCCATTTTGTAGGTGATGTTGCCATAGTCCAGATTTGGGAATATTGTCATCTTGATGAGAGTGTGCTTGTCAGCATGAGCGAAGGAGGGTTTATTGTGGAAGAGGAAAGCTAGTTTGGCTTTGACTTTCGTCTGAAGATTATTGATGTATGTGGTGAAGAACAGAGATTAATCCAGCCAGATGCCTAGGTATTTGTGTGTGTGTGTGAGTGCTTGTGTGTGTGTGTGTGTGTGTGTGTGGGGGGGGGGGGGGGGAGTGGGGTT
>VUQJ01029191.1:61109-72140 GCA_015108635.1 Andinoacara biseriatus
TTTTTGTTGGGGGGGGTGGGGGGGGGTGTGGGGGGGCTGGGGGGGGGGGGGGGGGGGGGGGGGGGGCATTTGGTCTTATTGGTGTTAAGGAGGAGATGGATGGTGTGAAAGGACTGCTCTAAAGGCTGAGTTGAAGAGTAGATGCTGCAGTATGGAGTTAAGGCCAACAGAATATAGGATGGTATCATCAGCATATAGAAGGATTCAGGAACTGCCAGCAGCTTTGGCTACATCATTAATGTAGATGAAGTACAAGGTTGGTCCCAAGATGGAGCCCTGAGGCACACCTTTGGATTTGGTTAATGATTCTGACAATATGTTTTCTGTTTTCAGCTGTTGGACATGGTCATCTAGATAGCTGGAAAACCAGTCAAAGCAGATGGTGGCCTTTCTAGGACTTTGGCTAGGCATAGTAAAATGAAAATAGGGCGATTGCAGCTGTGGTCTAAGCCAGAGCCATCTTTGAAGAGGGGAAAAATCATGGCCGATTTCCAGTCAGAAGGGCTACTGCATGACAAGGGTCAGTAGCTATTGTGTTCACATTTTCATAAGTTTTCATAAGTTTTTCTATGTTCTAATCTCTGTGTAGATTCTTTCTATCAGTTTACTTTTATTTTTTAGCTTTCGGATGATGAAAAGAATAATATCTCTGTCATCTTGCTGGATCTCTCAGGTAAGTCTTCTGTTCTAAATCTAATCCTAGAGAGAGCAGGTTGGCAGTACTCAGTTAATGGGTCCACTCATGAACCAGCCCTGCCAACCATGTCTTGTGAGAGAAAGAAGGTGTTCACAGCAGGGAGGTGGCCCATCCTTGTGGACACCCTTGAGCTGTGGAATGGGGACAAGGTGGAGAATGTACATCTGGTGAAGGCTCTGGCTTTACCTGAACCTCATGCTGGTGGTCCAGGTGGAACGCCTCACCCAGGGAGAGTGTGAGATGCTTGGACAGCTCCAGAAGATCTTTGGACAAGAATTTGCAGAGCACGACATCATCTTGTTTGTGCAATTTGACAGTAACCAGATAATCAACAACTATGCTGCTGTAGCTCATTCAACCCTGCGAGATATTATAAGGAAGTGTGGGAGCCATTATTGTGAGTTTAAGATTACAAAATCCCAGAAAGCTTTGAGCTATCCTCGAGGGAAAGATCTACTGTCAGGAATCAATAAACTGATTGCTTCACATGGAGGATACTCCTACTCAGTGAAGAGATTTTCTTTGCAGGAGTTGCGGGAAAGAAACAGTGACTGAAGAGAGGAGAAAGGGCACTGGAAGTGAACTACTTATTAGGAGAGAATTAATTTTGATTCTGTCGTAAAAGGAGAAAACCAGAGAGCAACTCAGGGTTCAGTATCTTGCCCAAGGACACTTTGGCATGCAGCCCGGAGCAGCCAGGAATCAAACCCCTGACCTTCCGATCAGGAGGTGACCTGCTCTACCTCCTGAGCTACAGCCACCCCACTTGCAGAAAATTGTCTTGATAAATACTCCTAAAACCTCAAACTTTTGCACTTTGCTTTGAATACCTTTTAAATGACTTGTAAAAGCAAAATTATCTGCACAGACCAGTGGAAGGTGGAAAAGAAAAGGTACAGCTGCTCTTTTTATTTGCTTTTGGACTTCCTCACTAGTATGAAGACTGACAAGTTTATACGATTTGTTTGCTGATATCTTGATTGCCTGAGACTTAGATCCTTGAGCCCGGTTTTACAGATGTATCCACTTGCTAACGAGCTGACCCATATGTAGAAATAAGCAGTCTTATATAAGCTTTATATTGATGTTTTTCTACATGGTGCTAAAGAATTTAAGACAGGAATGGAACAAGACTGAGATTAAGTATTTTATTAATTCCTTTATACAACAATGTGTTAAAATGATGTGAAATACATTATTGTTATTTTGATGATAGAGATAGGATGAAACGGAGGCAGATGCTCTACTGTGGCGACCCCAAAAGGGAGCAGCCAAAAGAGGAGGAAGAAGAAGAAGATGCTTTCACATATATTTTTGTGGTACATTTGCCATTTGCTTGAGATCTAGTCCCACAGACATGCATTAATTATAAATGAGAAAAAAACATAGCTAAAATGTTTGTAATGTCTGCTTTCATTGGCTCTGGTCTTGTGTTTGAGCTGGCTGCAGGCCCATGATGCTGTCAATCCACTCAGTGTAGTGAGAGATGATGGTGTAAATTCCAGGCTTTTTTGTTTGGCCACACTTTTTTCCTCCATTGGAGGTGATGCCCACCACAGTGCCATTGTAGAGCAGTGGACCTCCAGAGTCCCCCTAAAAGACAACAAAAATAAAAGAAGCAGAAAGAAACTCACAGCAATTTAAAAGACATCTGGCAGCTAAAAAAAAGGGAAATAATCCAGTTTAGCATCATTAGCAGTAATGATCTTAAGCTCTAATCCACATGTGTGACAACTGCCTTCATTGTAACTTTTATATTTAGTTGAATAAAAGGAACAAAAACTTACATCACAGCTGTCTTCATTCTTATGTGGTTGGTCACAGGGGTCTGCGCAGACTTTATGTGCACATATCATGTTACTGGTGAACTTTCTACCAAAGTAGTCGCTGCGTTTGCACCGAGCAGGGTTGATCACCTCCACGACCACCTCTTTGAGCTTGTCTGGTCTGGCCCCCAGATTGTCTACGGACCCCCAGCCAGCAGTCTCGACCTCTGCACCGGTGGCAGGGTTTGTGCCTCCGGCACGCAGAAATTCCACCGATTTAACCGCTTCAGAAACGTTCAGAAATGGACGATCCAGCTGCAAAAAAACCCCAAAGATAATCATTCTAAATATATCACTGTTTTGGGGTTTACTTTTTATTAATAATCCCCCCCTCCCCCTTATTGTTTAAGTTACTCTCCAGACAGTAAAACTGCAAAAAAAACTATACACTTACCTTAATTAAAGCAATGTCATTATCATAATTATTCGGGTTGAATTCTGGGTGATTGTGAAGTTCCAGAATGTCAAAGATTTGCTTTGTCTCTTCAGGTTCACTCAGAGAATGGACACCCAACACTACCTTCCTTCCATTTGGTCTATGCAAAGAGCACAATAATATAACAGTATTGAACAATCCACAAGACCATTATCTATGAAATAAAAGAAAATTCTACACATGCTTTACGCAAATTCAAGAACAAAACTAGAACAAACACACAAGAGATTAATGAATACAAACGTGAGCACAATCTAAACAGCACTTTTTTTCCATACATTTGTCGTGATGTTAAAAAAAATCTTTTCTCACCCAGTAGGTAGACAGTGGACTGCAGTCATCACCCACTGATCTGCAACCACAAAGCCTCCACATTCATGTTTCAGATTCTCGCCCTCTGGGACCTGGATGGAAGCCATGTAGGGCCGAGAATGCGGCTCTGCCTCTCTGCCACCGATTATGCCCACACCTGAGGCAATCAAAATATAGGATACTTATTCTTTTGCACATGCACTCATCCAGGTTTGCAGCAAAATTTTCCTAACACAATGACAAAATCCAAAATGATACAACAAAAAATGGACAAACCAGCACAAACTTACTTTTTGAAATGAAGGCAACAAGAAAAACAGCAGCACCCACGAGTACCTTTGACGCCATGATGTCGTTTTTAACAAATGAGCTAAACCAGTGTGTGTAGAGTTTTTAAAGGTTGTCACTGAGGAAGCCGATATTACGCAAAACAGAAGTGGGAGTCGCACAATCCTCCCATTCCCCATTTCCTGCCATGAAAAACAGGAAAACATAAAACATGTTCTTGAGGTCTTTATCTCATTAAATGTTTTTTTGCTCTTGCTTTTGCTTGAAATTTGTATCTATGCGTTTCCTGACATTTACTGATATTATTGGGTGGGCTTTTATGTCCAGATATAGCCACACAGAAACTACTCAGCACACAATAGGACATGTTTATTTTTTCACTCATAGTGCTATGTTCTTAAAAACACAACTTATATTAAGTTACTCAGTGCTCAGATTTATATGGGCTTCTTCATGCACCTAAACACAACACTCACAGGAAACCTTCTGTTGTTGTTTGATTCCTGCAACTCAACAAAGTAGCACTTGTAGATACAGAGCAATAAAAAGTCATACAATGATAAGTTTGTCCACTGCACTATACATATATATATATATATATATATATGGAGAGAGAGAGAGAGAGAGAGAGACAGAGAGAGAGAGAGAGAGGCAAATTATTGCAAAATATAAATGGGGAACAAAATGTATGAAGTATCTTTGTAGATTTGGGGATGGTTTTATGATTTAAAACTTTGTTTCTCAACTCTGACATTTACGATATGCGCTGGCGTGCCGAGTAGTGCTGCTTTAGATTAAAAAGCTCTGTTTTGTCTTTGCTTGGCTAAGCTGTGTTTGGAATGATAGTTTAGCTTTTTGCAGTATGTTTTCTACCCACCACACGGTTAATATAATTTACCTATAAGCATGGTAAACCAGTGCTGTACCATCAGCACTAAGGAAATGTACTGTACTCCAAACTTTATTAGAAAGGTGACCATAGATTGATAACATGCTAAAATGGGATCCTAGTGACACTGAGGAATGTAATACTGCTATTTACAGTAAAAGCCACTTGCAGTAATATGTACCCGTGTCTTTGTGTGAAGTATGATGCAGCTTATAAAGCTCTAAAATCGGCAGAAGCACAATCCCTGAGATGCGTCTTTGTCAACACATGGTTCACATCAAGATGTCATCTGACAAAGAGGTTTGTGTACTGTGTATGAGCAGACAAAGAGAACTAATTGCAGTTTTGTTAACAAATCCCATTATATATATCAAATATAATTAGGTGTTTTGCCCTGAATGTTTGTTGTCAGTTATGGGCACACTGAGGCAAATTCCTACCAGTGACATGGCAATAAAGTATTGAATCCTGAATCTTACCATCACATTCATATTTCCAGTTGTCTTTATTTGCTTTCTTTACATGATTGTGCAGACCGACTGCGTTTCTTGCACAGAAGGCTAAGCCAACAGTTGGCTGTTGCTCTGACCAGGTGCTGTTTAACTCAAACTCCTGCTGGGTGGAGTTTGGGCAGAATAATCCTGCTGTGAACTTGTAAAGAAATTCTGCTCTCTGGGAACGTTTCTGTTTGGCAGATTATTATTATATATCCTGGGAGGAGATAGAGAGGAAGATTTAGAAGTTGAACATTTTATCTGGGGAAATATACTGGAGTTGTTTTGTTACAGCAAAGGTCTTTAGCACCTGATAATTAGTTTGTAGTGTGTGTCCTCTTGACCTTATTATGCATCACTTCCCTGTAGCCACCGGCCTGTGCCTTTGGTCTTCACTGGTCTGCAGTATTTCTTTGCAGTCCATTGAAAAAGAGAAATGGAAAAACACACCTTATGCTCTTAATGCACATTACAGTTAATAAAGGATCCATAGCTAAGGACAAATAAGCAAAGGACATTTACACCAGGGATCCTCAAATCCAGACCTCGAGGTCCGGTGTCCTGCAGGTTTTAGATGTGTCCCTTATCCAACACACCTGAATCAAATGGCTGAATTACCTCCTCAGTATGCAGTCAAGTTCTGCTAATGACTTCTATATTTGACTCAGGTGTTTTAAAGCAGAGAGACACATCTAAAACCTGCAGACCTCTAGGCCTGGATTTGAGGATCCCTGATCTACAGCATGAACACTGATTTTCAAATCTCATAAACACATATTTCCTTCACAACAGAGCACAGAAAACATATTAAATGTTTAAAGTGAAGAAATGTACAATTTTAAGAGAAAAAAAAAAAACAATATAGTCAGACTGGGCCGTGTGAGCCCCCACAAACCCAGTGCAAGCTGCTTCGGAGCCCCCCAAACCACCCGCAAACTGCCTGCAAGCCCCTTTGCAAGCCACCTGTGAGGCGGCTGAGAACCGCCCTGGAGCCGGCTGCTCCGGCAAAATGTATTCCCCACTGGCAAAAGATGTAAATGTGGGCTGTGGTCATGGACACTGTGTGCAAAATGGAGCATGAGTCTTTTTTGATCATGATGGTGTACAGATTGTTTGTACCCAATTTCATACATTTGTGGGAAAGTAAACTTTTTGCTCTCCATAACGAAACGCAGATTTGGGGTGTGCTCACGTGTAAGACATGCAAAATAGGGCATGGGTCTTATTGACTTTTTTGATAGTGATGGTGTACAGAGTGTCTGTACCCAATTTCATACATTTCTGGGAAAGTAGATTTTTTTGCTCTCTATATAAAGCCAACACAGTTTTGGGGTGTGGTCATGCGTAAGGCGTGCAAAATAGGGAATGGGTCTGATTGACTTTTTGGATCAGGAGAGTCTCAAGAATGTGGAAACCAATTTTCATGCATTTAAGAGAAACTAATTCTGTGGACCTCCATACAAATTTTAATTTTCTTCTGTAGGGGCGCTTTTGCAGGAATTGCCATTGTTTCTCCATTTATGCATTCATTGTGGGTCTCTACATAAGTGATTCTACTTTGGGACAGAATTGGGCAAAGCATGTGAGTGATGTCGCTTCCCCTTCTATTTTAACAACAGTCGATGTCTGGGAACTGAGGAGAGCAGCTGCAGGACTTTTAGGAGAGGAATGTTGTCCCATTCTTGTCTGATAGAGTATTCTAGCTGCTCAACAGTCCTGGGTTGGTTTTGTCGTGTTGTTGTTTTACGATGAGCCAAATGTTTTCAGTCGATGAAAGGTCCGGACCACCGTTAGGCCCCTTCAGCACCAGGACTCTTCAGCATGGTGCTCTTAGAACAGCATGAAGCCGGGCTGTTGTAATAATTTGATATGTGGTTTAGTATTGTCTTGCTGGAACATGCTGGAACGGCTTTCTTGAAAAAGACATCATCTGACTATTTCAGATATGGCTTCTTCTTTGCACAGCAGAGCTTTAATCTGCACTTGTGGATGGCACAGGGAACTGTGTTCACAGACACGGATTTCTAGAAGTGTTTCCGAGCCCATGAAGTGATTTACATGATAGAATTATGCCTGTTTTTATTGCAGTGCTGCCTGAGAGGCGTCCAATATTGATTGTCCTTTGTGCACAGATTTCTCCAAATTCTCAGAATCTTTAGATCTTATGTACTGTAGATGATGCGATATTCACACTGTTTTTGGCAGCTTTTTGAAGATTGGTGAACTTCTGCCCATCTTCCGAGAAACTCTGCCTGTCTAAGATGCTCTTTTTATGCACAATAATGTTGCTGACCCATTGCCAGTTAACCTTATTAGCGGAAAAATGTTCCTGTTTCTTTTTAACAACACTTTTCTAGCCTTTGTTGACCCCTGGCCCAATTTTTTTCTTAGATATGTTGCTGCCATCAAATGCAAAACGAGCTCATATTTTTAATGAAAAGGTAAAATGCTTCAGTTTTTCAGTGTGAATAATTGGTTTACAAGATTTACAAATCATTGCTTGCTGTTTTTGTTTATATTTATATTACACACTTTTTTGGAATTGGGGTTGTAATTGAATCAGTGTGTAGAGTTTAGATTTTCAGTGCCATCTACTTGAAAAGGTAAAACATTACAAACAATATTAATTCAGTTTTTGATAGTAATAAAAACTGGATTTGCTGCCTTCTTGCACACCAATTTCTTGCACACCATGCCTATTTGTGAGTACTGTATATTCCATATTTTGCATTGCTCATGTAACACTATACATGGAATATAAAACAAACAAACAAAAAACTCCTAAAAACACAACTGCCCCCCCATACACCCACACAAAGAGAAACAATCTACACAGTTACTTCTAGTGTGACGCATTTAATTGTGTTACGTTTTCTGAATCACAAAGCGAGACAACAACTCTAGACCTGCACTGCCCTCTGCAGGCACAAGCAAGAACTACATCTTTCAGTAGTAAGTTTGGCTTGAAGAGTGAATGTGTTACTAAATGTTCATTTTAGGTTCTGAAGCAGTTACAGTAAATCTAATGAACGTTAAACAGTAAATTACATGAACAAATGTCTTGCCATATCCAAAATGTTAGTGTCTGTTGACTGAACAGGATGACAATTTTATATCATTAAAGTCATTTTCTCTTAAATAGACCTATTACGGTAATTAAAGTGCTTACAAATGCTCACTAAGAGCTTCTTTTCCTAATGTCTTAGGGATCTGACCGGAGTGTGATCACGTGGTTTTATTACTGTGGGGAAATAGCATGCATGGAGGAATATTTTTTTCTCCTTATAACATTTTCCTGCTCCTCACCAATTAAGTCATGAGTCATTTTTTCCCAATTACAAGTTAGGAAGGATATAATAGTTAGAAATTACAGGTTAAAACTGACTACCCACCTTGGATGATGATGAGTTAATTTAGCTATAGAAAGGTTTGATATATTTGCAGAATCTGTGAGTAACAACAACAAATGAATAAAAAAAATATCTCCACATGATTTGAATATTAAAGATTTAATAGGATTAATGGAATGAATGTTTGCACACATTTATTGATTGATGGTGCGGGCTATAGCAGAATAAACTTTAATCAGGTTTGAAGAACTGTCCCAGTATTTTGATTGTCACCGAAGAATTGTTGTTGTTGCGATGGAGACGAATTAGAATTACAACTGTAGCCTCGAGCAACCGAGCCCACCCATTCAGGTATGCAGTGTGTGTGTGTGTGTGTGTGTGTGTGTGTGTGTGTGTGTGTGGACATCTATATCTGATCATCCGTGTGTGTGGTCTGGCACTGAACCAGTTATCAGAGGTAAATTAACAGAGTCATTTTCAACTTTATGTTTTCTAATGTTTCATTATTCTCTCTCTCTCCCTTGCTTTGCTCATTCCACCTCCGTCTCTCATTCTCAGACACTGACTCAGTGTGCCTGTCAGTCTGTCTGGCAGGCTTTTCTTTCAATCAATCAGTCATTCAGTCAGTTTGACGGTCTGTTCATGTCTTATTGTTTATGTTATTTTCTTTTGGCGTTTGAACTTTATTATTTCAAAATCTTTGAAACATACAGGCAACATTACACAACTGCACTTTACAAATACAAACATAAAGCAGATTAAAATCCTATGACTAAATTTGCGTTACAGTCCCAAGACTGCTTGAGGCAGATACAAGCAGGACAAGCTTACATCTTATGTGGAGCACAGAATTAGAAACTATCATTTATCAATGATCAAATATCCATTATCGATTATCAATTATATATATATATATATATATATATATATATATATATATATATATATATATATATATATGCACCACAAAAATAACCCCTTTTTTTGCACATTCACTGGAGTCATACATACGATGATGTTGTATGAGAAAACGTGAGTCCGCTTTCATTTGAGTCAATTTTCAACACAAACCACAGTTTGTCCTGTATATTTGTCACAGATAACAGGAAACACACTAAGGAAACATCACTTGCAAAGATCTGACTGACCTCTGAATGAAAGACACCACAGTCCGGATGCAGACTTATACATGACCTGGAATATAAGGAAATGTGATGGATCGCACTAACTGCAATTGTGATGTAATTTTGGACGGATTTTGAAGGATTGTTTCTCTGGCCTGAATATTGAACTGTTGGCTCTTGGAATGCATCATACTACTTGCTGAGGGAAATCATCCTTGCTGCTGCTGTCTGACCCCAGTTTGAATCTACACACTGCTGGGATTCCTCCATCAGCTGATGCAGCGGTCATCCAAATTAGTGTGGCTGCGTTGCACCACGTAGCAGCTGAGCACTTTCTGGACTGTGATGGGAAACCCCAGTCTGAGTTCAGTGACTATGGGCCATAACTTTTGTAGTGTCTTTGTGTTTCCTTTACTGATTTTGCAGGAGAACCACACCTTGTGGGTGCAGCTGTTGGTTACAAACTCCAACTTCAGTTGCAAACAAACAAATAACCACTTGCTAACAAATAAGTTGGTGACTCAGCAACAGGAAACATTAACAGTACCTTTTAACGAAGTCTCCTTCCTATGTAATAAGTCACTGTGCCCTCATCCATCCATGAACCACTACAACATATAACATCCTGTGTCCCTGGCAGTATAAAAGACACAAAACAAACGTATTATTAGTTATTAGTAAGATATGAAAAATGTCAGGAATGAAATACAGATCTTCTTTTCTGTTTTATAAAGCTTGACAGAATTTTACAACAAAATGTTCAAGTTTTGGTATGTGAATTATTCTTTTAGTCAGCTGCAGCGTTCTTTTGTGAAAGTTGTAAATCTTGTTAAAAGTGTGGACTCTCCATCCTGGGCTTTCTCCTCGCTTTCCTTTGTTTCTCCAGTCAAATGGAAGTCTTCTGCGCAGTGCTGGCACGGCTCCAGGAGAGGGGGATTACTGTTAAACATGTATAATCTCTTCTGTTTCCTCCATCAGACCAGGCCCATCTGATGGGAGCTAGTGTTTAGAAGGGGCTCCACAGGACGAGATACTCTTTAACTATAATCTCTCTAATCTCGCTTCTTACTGCAGGCCGGGGTCCCACAGGACTGTCATCTCTACACTTGGTAACTGACTGTCATATTTCTTCTAAAGCCATTTGACAGAGCCTATATTTTTAGTTGAGAAAATATAATCATTTTTTTCCCCAGATGCAAACTCATAAAAAGTAATTATGGCAATTTTATTCATGCAGTGTGTACTTAATGACAATAAATCTTCAGTTAATGGGTTTGCGGATCTTTACAAAAAGGTCACATAAGCTGTTTATACTTTTTACATGCTTTGCTTCTTTTCCCATGAAAGTTTGCTCATATTTACATATAAAAATGTACTAAAATATAAAACAGACTGCTTGCAATAAAATAATGTTTTTCATGTTGATGCATTATTGAAAAATGTAAATCTGAAAAATCAAATTTGTGTTAAATAAAAGCCAGCCTCACTAAAGGTCATTATTTAAAAATATATATAATATTTATATATATAATTACATATTTATAGTATTTTTCCTTTTTTTTTTTTTTTTTTAAAAATTATATTTTATTTTTTTTAAAAATATTTATTTTATTTT
>VUQJ01029193.1:14208-26424 GCA_015108635.1 Andinoacara biseriatus
GGATCCAGCTCTGTGTTTATGCCACTTGCAAGACCGAGCCTTGTTGAAATTACATCTCACGCTCTTACGATACTTAGAATACTTTTATAAACAAGCGATCATCCCTTTAAGAGACAGTATCTGATACTGTTCTTTGCCACATAAGGCAGTAAAAGTGAAGCTTAACTTTTCAACTGAAGCAGTTCTCCTCAACTCTCTATGTGGATGCTTAGCAACATTAATTAAGTTAATCACAGAACTTTACTTTGCCTTCAGAATGTGATGATGAAAATCGGGAAGAAAAGTAAGCAGCAGATTTTATGGCTCATGGTGACACTAGAGGAAAAGTCAGAATCCCGCTAACACGTCCTCTAAACGACACAGATATTGTCCCAACAATTAGAGGAAATACATTTAAAGTGGACCAAATCTAAGCTCCGCTGCCATTTACGGGGGGCTGCCAATCATAAGCAAGCTGGTTCAAAGGGGGAGGAGTCAAAACATCTCGTTTCAGACAGAGTCGCATTTCCTGGCCGCACTATGTAAAGTGCCTTTTAGAAACAATAACCCAAAAACATTCACTTCGCACCCTTCATTACATCAATCAATACCATCATCCTGAATACAGTGTGATCTCATTACACCAGTCCTCGCCGTCTCAGCTCACGACCTAAATCGACTAAATTTAGCCCTGCTGTGGGACTCAGTAAAACATGATATTAGTCTTCTGTAGCTCATGTAGGCAGGCAGGAAACAGAGGAGGATGGCGACCCATTTAAGCTTCGATCTGCAGCGTCAGACGTTTCACGGTCAGCGCTACTCAGCAAAACACTCTTCGAGCTTTCAAAACACTCAGAAAACGAGTGAAGTTTAGCAGAAATCTGTGCAGCAACGCTTTGCAACTGCATTATGGGAAGTGTGGCATCCCAGAGGTTTTAATTGAGCCACAGAGAGCTAAAAGTCAGGATCTCTCAGTGTCTGTTGCTTTGATGACCAAGATTAAAGCTCTCAAGTGTTAAAAAGGCAAAACGAGTGAGAGCAGAAGGGAATATCAGGAAGATAAACCTCCTCCTCTGCCTCCCCGGTAAGGTCTATGCCACGGCGCTGGAAAGGAGGGTCCGCCCGTTAGTCGAACCTCGGATGCAGGAGGAACAATGCGGTTTTCATCCTGGTCGTGGAACGCTGGACCAGCTCTTTATCCTCTCAGGGATATTCGAGTGTGTGTGGGAGTTTGCCCAACCAGTCTACATGTGTTTTGTGGACTTGGAGAAGGCATTCGACCGTGTCCCTCGGGGTATCCTGTGGGAGGTCCTGCGAGAGTACGGGGTGTCTGGCCTGTTGTTGCGAGCCATTCAGTCTCTGTACAACCGCAGTGAGAGCTTGGTCCGTATAGCCGGTAAGGTGGGACTCGTTTCCTTTGGGTGTTGGACTCCGTCAGGGCTGCCCTTCTGTTCATAATTTTTATGGACAGAATTTCTAGGCATAGCCAAATGGCGGAAGGCTTCTCCCTTGGTGGCCTCTGGGTCTCGTCTCTGCTTTTTGCGGATGACGCGGTCCTGTTGGCTTCATCAGGTGGTGGCCTCCAGCTCGCAGTGGAACGGTTCGCAGCCGAGTGTGAAGCTGCTGGCATGAGAATTAGCACCTCTAAGTCTGAGGCCATGGTCCTCAGCCGGAAAAGGGTGGATTGCACTCTCCGGCTCAGGGACGAGTTGCTGCCCAAAGAGGAGGAGTTTAAGTATCCCGGGGTAAAATTACAGTATGTACAGTTGCAGATTATGTGTTGTTACACAATTTGAACAGCGGTGCAAATGAGATGATTTACGGAAATGATTTTTTTCCTCATTCAGATCTGATGTGTTTTCAAAGTCCGTCCATCCATCCGTGTTCCTTTAAAATTTCTGAGCAGCATATTTTCCTCAGTTTCCTCTGAGCTCAGAGAGAAAGTCCTTGACTTCAGATTTATGGAGGTGAGCACAGATGTGTCTCTAGATAAATATTCACCCTCTGCAGCAGCAATCGTCTGTTCACAGCGCCAACATTACCTGGAGTCAGGCCCCACAGACCCGCATGTTAACATATAAACATGTTTACAGCGAGCTACGCTGTTTTGGATAGTTTTATAATAATGGTACTGGGGATGAAGTTCTTTAATAATTCTTCCATTAGGGTTTAAAGTTTGCATCATTAGGGGTGGGGCCACATTGCCTGGCAGGTGTGCCGACCTTCTCGTATTGAATCCGGACAGTTATGTGAAGCCCTGTCTGAACTTCAGAGCTCACCTCACTCATAAGAACCAGAATCACTGGTCAACTCCAACAAAAACATTTCAAACATCTGACGTCTTTGCTCCAAAATGGGGTTTAAAAGCTTTTTCTTCTCCTGCAAGAACACAACAGGTGCCAACACATTCTTGTTGTTGCTTGTTGACAGGCTCTGCGAAACGCTGCAGGTGATGGCTGTCCTGCTGTTGCCCCACAGAGTTCTCCCACAGATTCCTAAATGGGATTTTTTTTTTTGAGTGTCACCCTTACATGACATCTCTAAAATAGGCTTTGTGGCTACAATGCTAAATGCTAACAATCTTAGCACACTTTCAATTTTAAAGACTGGCTGCGCCAATCAGCACAGGCCAAGCCTCAGTGTTGCATCAGTGATTTCTCCCATTTCCTGGATGCCTTTGAACTAAATCTATTCTGCTCATGTGCAACTAATTTATTCTAGTCACTAGTAGAAAATAATCTACATTTATCTGCTCGGGCCTCGGTTTATCCTGTCTAAAACCAGCTGTTTTAGCTCCTCCCCCTTCAGGACAGCTTTCTTCTGCCCTGCTGCCCCTCGTAAATGCCTCCCAACGTTCACCCTCTTGTAGCTCCTCGGGTAAAGCTTCAGGTCAGAAACCCAAAGCAGTGAGCTTACGAGACGCCTTGAATCTCTAATGCTGAGGTCACCCGCAGGAGTCAGGTGATGCTTCAAAACGAGCAGGTATCTCACCTCAGCGACGCACACAGGATCCTGCGGCCCACAGCGGATGAAGTAAAATTCGCCGAGCTTCCACACCTGGACGGGCCCGTCGGGCTGGGCTCTGCTGCTAACCGACTTGTAGAAGGCGTAGCTGCCTCGCTGGCAGGAGGGAGCACCCAACCACTGAGAGACAGAAAACAGAGACGGCGTTAACGTTCACAGTCAGAGCCTGAATGATCCGCTCTGCGCGAGCAAATTCATTTTCTGTGTAAAATGAATGTAAATTAATGAATACTTTTGGATTTCCAAGAGAAAGATGATCACTGAGAACTATGAGTTAATCATAAGGTTTTATTTGCGCAGCATTTATCAATCCAACATTCCCAAGGTGCGTCACAAAAAGTCAAACAAAAAATCAAATTTACACAAGACTGAAAAAAGGTAAAGAATAATTTTCAAATAAATTTATGAAGCAGGCCATGCAAAACATGCAAATTTAATGTTTAGAGAATAAAGTGGAGGAACGCCACGAATGTTAAAGAAAATTATGCCAAAAGTCATATTAGAAAACAAAAAACAAATTATTTTTAAATTATTCTTTTTTTTTTTCAGATTAATATTAGAAATACCGCAATTAACGACCAGAAAGAAAAAAAGGATCTTAAATCCTTTGTTTAAAGATTGTTTCTCATTATGCTCGATTTCACCTCTCAGCGAATCCCACTGAGAGATTTAACTCGATATTTTTACCTGAATTTTTCCCACAAAAAGCTTTAGCTCATCTATTATCCATATTCCAGTAAGACTTCCTGTGTCGTCACACTGAAGTCCAACATTTTTTAATGCTTTAAGGACTGATGATGCATTCTGGGTAAACTCAAAGATCACCACATGGGAGGGGCAGCTGCTCAAGATAAAGGTCTCCTTTTAGCTACTTTAATACAGCAGGCTCATCCGGACCCTTCAGGGTCAGAATAATGTTCAGTCCTATTCTAACTCCTGCTGCAGCACACGGCTGTGAAGAGACGATGCTGTGTTCACATGTTCACACATCAGCATGTTTTACACACTTTATGTTTTTGCTATTCGCCGATTTGTCCCAATCCAAGACAATTTCCTCCCTTTGTGGGACCATAAAGCAACCTTAACCATAACTCAGTGCTCCACCCTCTTTTCTGGCTGACAGCCATGATGGTAAAGCTGAGGCTTCAAAGTCCAGCAATGGCTGACATATTTTATATTCAGTCTCTGCTGCGCCAAAAACCTGCCGAAACACAATAACCACAAAAAAACTGACCTGAGCACAAAGAGCTGCTCGAACCGACGTACCCGAGCGCGTTTTCCTGGCAGGCCTTTCAAAGAGCTCATCATCGGTGATGCGACTCTTGGCAGGAAAATGAGCGTCGAGGAACTCCTGCAGGCTGAACTGGGTTAAACTTTGGGTGCCGACTGAGACTAACGTCCAGGCTATGAATCGCCCATAATGCAACACTGCTGCTCTCTACATGGTCCCATGTTTATACACAAGATCATGTGCACAACTTTCAGACCTAATTCCTATTTTTTCTTTAATAACTTTAAATTCGTCATCCTGAATGAGAGAGCAGAAAATACCTCAGTGATGAAGTCAAATTCAAAATAAATGCCTACACAGAGGTCACCTTGTCCTCCCCACATTTTCAAGGGCGTTTGAGCCATAAATTCTGCAGAATCCACCTCTGGTGTCGACACCTCTGACGAAGCTGCACCATCTTTCCACATGTGGAAGCAGCAGTCTGAGACACACACACACACACACACACACACACACACACAGCTAGAGGATGCATTGATCAACATCTTCCTGCTGTTTTACTTTCCCTTTCACCTCCCTGCAGCACCATGAAGGCCACATTAACCACAAAGCCACCATAAAATCATCTGTTAATCATAATCTGTGATGTGGAGACTCCAAACTGTTTCCTGCTTCCACCACGTGGCCAAGCCAATCAAAAGGTCTGAATCTGATTGGAGAACCTATTTACAGCAGCCAATTTAAACCTCAGAACTCAATAACTTATATTTTAAGTTTCTCACCTAAAGTATGTGTGTTCAAGTAGATCTGCTCATTTCCAGCTCCATATTTTTATTCTTGGACTCCACTAGCAGCTCTGAATGAGTTACGGTTTGAAATAATCTTAAACCAGGTCTTGGTGCAGCCCCTCAGTGCATGCTCTGTCTAAAACGAGCTGCTTTAGCACCCTTCCTCCCTTTGGCTGCCCCTTGTAGGTGGGCGGGGAGAACTTCTAAATACTTACAAACTCCCAAACTCTGGACTTCCTGTTTGCAAACTCATCCAGAATGAATGGAGGCTCCAAACACTCAGTTTTACCCCCATTCTTGGCTAGAACCAAAACCTTTAACTCAACGCTAAAACTGCACTACATCATTTTTCTCAGGTCCTTCAATCAAATTTCTGGAAAAAAAATGTTTAAACCATGAAATTTAATTTTTTGTTCTACAGCTCCACAGCGGCCCATTCATCCTTAACGAGCTCAAGAGCGCCCCCTGGGCTTTTCTTTGGCTGCGTTTCAGACGAGCATCTATCCTTTTATTTTCCTAAACTCTCATCCAGCTCAGAGCTGTGGGAGGGCCGCAGCCAATCGGCCGTCACAGAGCGAGAGGCGGCGTTCCCCCCGGAGAGGTCGCCAGTCAATCTCAGACCTGCGATGACCACGTTAGAGAAATCCCCTAATCTTTATAAAAGTTTAAATAAACAAAGTTCACAGTCTGCGCTTTGGCTCTCAGGGATTACGCTCACACACACACACACACACACACACACACACACACACACACACACACTGACCTCATTATTTGAAACTACAGCCATGTTTTATACGAACATCCACCATTGTTAAAGAAAAAGATGGAAAACCTGAGAACACGACGCCTCCAGTCACGGCGCTCTCGCTGCAGCCTTCTGAATCAGCTGGAAGTTTTCGGAGCAGCCTGATAAGGAATTAC
Organism: Andinoacara biseriatus; assembly: GCA_015108635.1. Lineage (NCBI taxonomy): Eukaryota > Metazoa > Chordata > Actinopteri > Cichliformes > Cichlidae > Andinoacara > Andinoacara biseriatus. The sequence continues at coordinate 20,155 of VUQJ01029193.1, forward strand.
AATAGTCCAGCCTGGAAATAACAAATGCATGGACTATTTTTCCTGTCCGAGACAGGATGTTTCTAATTTAAACAACGTAACTCGGACAAAAGGCTGAAGCTCCCGTCGCATCGAGTTCCCAGATTAGTTTGTGACACTTCCTCCAGGACATCATGATCGTGTCTCCTAACTCTTCTTGCCAAGCATCCATCTCACTGTGATAAATCATCCCTGAAAATCCCCAGGCTGCAGATCAGTTCTGGAAAAAGCAAATCTACCTATAACATTCAGATGAATCCCAACAAAGAAAAAAAGCAGACGAATCTTTAGTGTCATTAAACACAGATTATGTGGTCTAAACAAACGCAGAATTTCACTCAGTAATTTAAAATAATCAGAGCATTAGCAGCTTGATGTGTATTAATAAGCAGGTAATAAGCATTAAACATGAACAGGCTCCCGTTCACCATTCTGAAAAGCTCCTCTTTATTTAATCTTCAGCTGGGTTTACATGAAGCCTGTGTTTACACTCGCGGCGGATTGAGGAGCATTTGATTCGTCTTACCTCACAAGCAGCCGGCGCTCACCTTTCGTGGGCATTTACGCGGCAGAAACAATAAATCGAGCACACCTTGAGTGGGTTCATACGCCTGAACGCCAACACCGTCCCCGCGGCAGGGCAGATAATCCCGCAGCTTTGATTTCAGCCGGTTTCTCCTGGTGTGACACCCAGAGCTGAAACTACAACACCCAAACACATCTGAGACCGAGGGAGGCGGCTCGGCTGGATCCCGGCCCCGAAGTGACATATTAGGAGATAATGCACTCCCTTTCTGTAAGTGCGTGACTTCAATTATATTCTGAGCCCGTCAGGAGGACACTGTGCCGCCATTTTGGATCCTGAGACGCAGCTTCAGTCAGCAGACCGGGTGTTAATTCTCACATCCACCAACATCCTCCACATAAATATTAACGTTGAAAGTATTAAAAAAACGTTACCATCCTGTTTTTTGGCTTTAAGTTGCTTCAGATTGAAGGATCTTTTACCCAGTAAGAAAGGAAACCGACTCCAGTTCCCACACGTCTGATCAAAGTTTCAGTTCAGCTTTTGGACTTTAGGTCACGTTATTTTTATTAAAATTAGAGTGAGGGGTTTTGCAGAAGTGGGCTTTTGTTGAATAAATAAACATCCAAGTATCACTTTCTCTGACAAAGTAATCTTTAGAAAATATTTAGAAAATAACAGTCACACAGATATATCGACTGCCTGATCCTGGCCCGTAACAAATATCCTGTTGATGTGCAAGTTGTTTAATAAATATATTCCTTTTCAGGGTTGCGGGGGGGCTGGAGCCCATCCCAGCTGGCATAGGGCGGGGTTCACCCTGGACAGGTCGCCAGCCTGTCGCAGGGCCAACACAGAGACACAGACAACATTCACACTCTCATTCACACCTGTGGCCAATTTAGCGTAGCCAATTAACCTAACCCCAGTAAGTGTCTTTGGACTGTGGGAGGAAACCGGAGTACCCGGAGGAAACCCACGCAGACACGCAGAACATGCAAACTCCACACAGTGAGAGAGAGGCCGGGCCAGGGTGGAATCGAACCCAGGCCTTCCAGATGGTATTCAAACTGCAGTGCTAACCACCGCGCTGCCACCAATATATTGATTGATTTTATTAAAGGTGATACTGCAGAAAAAACAGTTTGGGGTAACTTTTAAAAAACTCTCAGAGTGAAGGCGCAATTTACAGATGTCCCCTAAACACATCACATTAAATTTCTTGGTCTCAACTTTTTTCTTCTTGAAATTTTTATGTTTTTGATAGAAATTTTTGTATTTCATGGATTTCTCTCATATTGAGTTAGTATAGGAGGTGTCGCAGCACCATGTGCTGCTTTCCAGCATCTGCCATTTTGAGGCATGAAGCAACTTTCAAACGCTTCAAACGTCTGATTTTTCCACACAGGAGCTTCAACTACGCTCATAACACGTAGTTATCGTTTAGTCACAGGACCCGTCGACTGAGGGTGTCCTGTGGTAAATCAACCAATCAACTGTCTGCTAACACGTGCAGGTAATGGAAAAAAAAAAATCAGCTTCACTGTGACAATAACTAAAAAACGTGTTATTTTAATTTCATTTAGACACATTATTGATGCTGGACTTGTAAAATAATAAAATGTGGACTTTTTGTGCAGAAGCAGGTGGAAATGATCATTTTAGCCATTTAGCTCCATTCAGTCCTGTTTATTGAGGACCATGAGCACCATTAGCTAAACTGCAGCTGTTTCTGTACAGTGGGATTAACAGGAAGTGGGATTAACAGGAAGTGGAGTAGCTTTCTTGATTGAGTGAATGATTGAGGTGATCTGTCACACGAAACCAAAGACAAAGTAAATTAGCACATCTCCAGCTAGCTGCATGAAAAACGGTTTGAGGTTTAGACCAAAGTTTTATTTTTGTTTTGTTACACCTGTTAAAAACCTTTGTGAGGGTTAGCAGCGGATTTTAGGGTTTAAAGAAGACCTACAATTAGGTATGGTTGGTTAAACTCGAGGGTTTAGAGGCACTGGGAACACATTGTCAATGAGTGACTCAAACATCCTTGTACGTGCGTGTTTTACACTATATTTGTTCCCGAATAAGTCCACCATGTCTAACGGGATAAAGACAGACTGACGGACACGCAGAGATCTCCGTATCGCCATCGCAGACGGCCACATATTTTCCCCTATGTAGACGAATGACATCAAAACAGACATTTCTGTCCTCTTTCACCCAGTCCAACAGGCCGTCCTATGAAACAGGTGAAAAACTGCAGCACGGGGTGTCCCTAATGTGTCACGGCTTCTGCAGAACAGGCAGCAGGTACATAACAAACAAGTATTTCAACCTGCAGAAGGCAATGGAGCAGACGGTGAAAGAGCTGTCAATTTTGAATGGAGACAGTTTGCATTAAAACTGCATTCCTACTCAGTCTGTGTGCATTAGGCAGAGCCGCGTTAGCTCTGCGTATGCCGATTCTTTCATTTTGAAATACTGTATTAACACATTGGACTTATAATCACATAAAAATATAAAACCTGGGTAGGAAAACAAGGTAGTAAAAATCATAAACATGCTTAACAAATTTTTTAAAACTTAAAATGCAAGTATAAGTTGTAAATTTTCAAAAATTGTGTAAAAATATAGTAGATAAAGTTATTTACAACTATTCACATTAAAATACAGGGAAGGCGTTTTTCTGCACAACTGTTTGCAGAGCAATCAGGACTCACATTAAGATGCTACACAAATTATTTATGCCACCTCAAAAAACAGTTTCTGTCCTCCAGCAGACTGCAGGGCCCATCACAGCCAAAACTAACAGTATTTTCTCTTTTACCACGTTTTCACCTGTTCCTCAGCAGCCAAATGCACCCAAATGCATCGTGTTCCTGCATAATTTTCTGATTGGTTGATATGGTGCATTTTTCCACCAATAGGAAAAGGGGTTGTCGGGAATTGTTTTTATTTTTATTAGCAAGCACTTCCTGTTAGCAAACCTCACATTTCCACTGTTTATTTCTGCACAAAACGCGCATCGAAGGCGAGGACAATATACAGGAAAAAGCATGGCAGAAATTATTGGTTTTACGTGGTTTTAAACTCTGGTTTTACGTGGCCCATCAACGTAATTTAAAAACTGGTGCGTAATTTGAAGTCTGCACTTTCGATTCATGGCAGCAGCGTCCCGATGCTACGTCATCTAAAATCGGGGATCGCATTTAGGGCGCGCTGGCGTGTCCATGGATTCCAGACAGTTTTAAGCCAGTCTTTGCCGGGTCGTCGAACCAGAGTTGTGAAAACTTAAATTTTCCCATGACGGGGTGCAAAATGACTCGCTAGTCTCAACATATCAAGCGGTTGCAGCACCGTGCATGCGCACAACAGATCGGACAGCGGAACCAATCGAGTCCATCAACGTCACCTCAGGTCCTGCTGAGGCGCTATATTTTTATACAGGTTTTATAGCTAAACGAACTTAAAACAAAAAGTCTGCATCTATGGAAAAATATATTGAAGGGGTGATGAAAAATTTACTACCAAGTCAATTCAGTTACTACCTTTTACTAGCCTTAATTTTTTACTAGCCTCATTTAATTTACTACCTTTTCCTTCCCCGCGGAAACCCTGAAGAAACAAGTTTGAATTTAAGAGTTTGGGGGGTTTATTTTCTGTCATCTTCTCTATAAGATGACAAGTCATTTCAGCTCTAGTTTGAGCGCATTTCCCTTCAGATTAGGCTTCAAAAACAGCATCAAAAAGATCTCCAAGGACTGGAGGGTTCACGAAAGCATGAGCACATTTACAGATTACTTCTATATTGTTGTAGCCGTCAACAAATCCCATAAAAATAAACAAACAAGAACCCAAATCCAACAACGTACGTGTCTGTTTCTCAACACTTTCAAACTGTTTGTGTGCCTCTCAGCTCTGCTGGTTTGTGAAGACGTAAATCTTTAAAAACAGCAGGATGATAAAACGAAAGGAAAATGCACACATGCTGTTTAATGTAGAACGCAGCAGACGTGCTGATCTAGATTTTACAGCATTGCATGGAAAATACTGCAGCTGTTAAAAAAAACAAAACAAATGCTGCTGTTTACTGATGCTGAATCCATCATGCAGCCTCCACCGCTCTGATCTCCAGCTCAGAGCTACAGGCCAGGAAGAAAAAAAACCTGCACCAGCTTTGAATGAAACCTGATATGCAGCCCCACAGCTGCAGCACGAAAGCTGCAAATGACCTGAAATATTCAGCAAATATTTCCCCAACAGAAACAAGGCTGTCAATGATTTCCCTTTATCAGATATTAAATCATCTCCAGTTCTTTTAACAACAAACTGTCAACATTCTGTATTAAAATACTCAATTAAGTTAATATTTCATATAAGCTTCCCGTTTAATCAGAAACCCAAAAATATTCGCTTTACAGCTGCAGCAGTTATGTTATTGATCCACCGATATGCTTTAGCACTATATATTACATATAGATATATAGACAATGTGTATTTTTCCCAAGGCCAAAACAAATCTTTTTCTAGTACCTGCCTTCCTCAGATATCAGGATGACTCTGAAACAATGTTGCCTTTTTATCTGAATCGTCGTTATGGTTGAGACTGAAATCTTAGTGCTCAAATGTTGGATCAGTGTTAAAATACTGATGAAAACATTTTGACGACAATGATGCTGCAATAACTGATTAATAAATGTCCTGATCATCTCTAATAGCCGAGCAGCGACAATAATAAGGTTACGAAATCCCTGAGTTATAATTATAGTCTCGGTTAGTTGACATCACTGCACTCCAAAAGGTAAGTACTCACTTATTTTATGATATTTTAATTTTACACTTTATGCACTGATGGACATTTCCAAAATGTCATTAACTGAAGTTGCTATGGTTACTGATAATATAGGGTGATGGTAACTAAATAGAAAACTTCAAATCTATGCTCCTTTCATATTTTTTCACAGGTTTTATTTACTTTTTATAAAGATCTTGCTTTGAGAAAATGGTCAGTCTGACAGGCAGGTCGCTGGGTGGGGGCAGGACATCCTGCAATGCAGGTGTGAATTCACCAAACATGACTTTAAACCATCTTGATCTAATGATTAAAACGATAAAAGACAATGAATTATCAACAGTAATCATTTACATCTGAGTACCAATTTTAATCATGACAGATCACAAAGTCACTGAAATATGAACTTTAAAAGTTTTCAAAAAAGAAAAGGATTTTTTTAATTGCAGAGCATTTTTGGTGACCCTGACCTTTGACCTTAAAAATTAAATATGTTCTTGGGCCCCTAAGGAATGTTTCCACAAAGTTTCATCAATTCTGGTTCAAAGTATTTTGAGTTATACTGCTAATAGACAAAAATAAAATAAGCGGGTGAAAACATTACCTCCCACCACCTGTTGGTGGCCGAGATAATTAAAGCATGTTATTAAAACTTTTTCAATAACTGCTTATATTTATGCTTGGAAAATAAAAATGTTTAATAATGATACACAACAACAACATAATCCATATTAGCTTCACTTCTCCTGCTACATCTGTTTTAACACTAAGCCTGCGTTAGCATGGAAGCTAAGTTTAGCAAACATTATCGCGATCAAAGACAGATTTATGAAGTTTTATTCTGGCCAAACGTGACTGTTACTACTTTCCCACCGCCGAGGTGCCGGTGCTCGTGTCGGTTTCAATGAACCGGCGAAACGCTCGAGAACGAGCC
>VUQJ01029197.1:18074-35735 GCA_015108635.1 Andinoacara biseriatus
GTAAAACCAAGGATTATAGAGTTAACATAATGGTGCATGTGGTCAACAGTAACTAAATCCAGCAAAACTTCATGCAAATAAGAAAAAGGTTGAATGACATATACTGAACTATTTAGCCGTTCATCCACTGCTGACTGTGATAGAAGTATGCAAGAGCAGCCAGGTGGAAAGAGGATGATAACTTGAAGATTGCACAAACAAACCTGCATGGATCATGCCAGGAAACACAATGAAAAACTGAAACAAGCCACATTAAAAGGAAAGTGATAATTCCAGTAGGTAGTCCTCATTATTTGCTCATTTCCACATAACTTGTTAGATTAGCTGTAAATGAATGTAAAATCATCACAGAGGTGGGAACTGCTCATATCAAGTCAAAACACTCTGTTTCTTAAGGGGCAGCTCGAGGCAAGCAAATTCACAAACATGCAGTTCATTCCCACAAATTAAAATAACATGAATCTCATATAAAATCTGATGACATTTTGGATGAAATAATGCTGCCCTTATTGACTTGGATGGATTAACGAACCTCTGGCGTGGGCAACAGCTGATATGATGCCATTACTGGAACCAAACTTTCCAGTTAAAGCCTTAATGTTCCCATGATTTCTATCACTTGTGTATGCAGTCAGCCTTTTATCAGCATTATCATTGCCATAAGACAAATGACAAATGATATATTCCTATACTTAATACAAAAATTTGCACGTAGTGCCAGGAAAAGAAAACGGAGTGCATTTTCTTTCCTTGTTTCTGACTGTGGCCACAGCCTCATTATGCCCCGTACATGCAGCAGCAGTGCATGGTAAAAGTTAAAATGAAAAGTATGCACTTCATTTTTTTTTTAAGATCTTCCAGCCTTTTAATCAGCTAGATATCTGTTAGTCTACTTTGCTAAGTTTTGAGTTGTGGTTGCTGAAGCGTTCCTTTTTTTAAATTTTTTTTTTTATCAAACAGTTAGTAGATATTGCTGAGAGTTTGTTGTCAAAGAAACATTTTGGGGGTTGAATAGATATAAATTCCATAATCACACAGCAAACTAGGGTGTCACACCTTTTCTAAATATCTCGCCCAACTTCACTCACACTGGATTATTTTAAAATCTTATATATATACCTTTTCTTGCAACCTTTGATTTCTACTTGTGGAAACACGACACCAACTTCATAAAACCTTAATTATTTGTGACCTTTTCTTAGCATTAGTTGCAGCTTTGTGTGCCTTTAATCCTTGTGGTATTTCATAATGTACGCCATTGTAACGTAGTATTAAAAAGAATAAGCTCAGCTCACATGGATTCAAGAGTCAACATCATTTCTTATCATTATGCAACATGAAGTTTTCAAAGGTTTCACATTAAACGGCTGATAATGAATGTACTGTAATCTCAGAGCCTCAGGGAAGAACCTGAACTAAAGCCTGGTGGTCCGGTGGCAGCAGCTGCTGTTGTATCGGTTGACAGAGGGTGTGGGTAATGTCTGAGCTCTCCGCAGACACCTCACTACATCATTATGGCCCATGCTCAGTACATGATACTATTTTGCAGTTCTTGTGACCTGCTGCAGAGCCTCCCAGTGTTCGGTTGTGCAAATCTCATAGCAGTGTGCAATTTCTTAGGTTGCTTGTTATCGTTCCTCTTTGGAAGTTCACCAGGGCCCGATGCTGAACTGCAAATGGTAAATGGTAAATGGACTAGTTCATATATAGCGCTTTTCTACTCTGACTGAGCACTCAAAGCGCTTATACAACAGCTGTAGGTTAGCCTATCCCAGCTATCATAGGCCAAGAGGCAGGCTACACAATGGACAGGTTACCAGTTTATCAAACAGCTAACACATAGAGACAGACAATCATTCACACTCACATTTTAAAATCACCTATCCCCTTGCATGTCTGCGGACTGTGGGAGGAAGTCAGAGTACCTGGAGATAACCCAGGAGAACGCACAAACTCCCCAGACTGCATTTGAACCCAGGGCAACAGTGCTAACCACTGCACCACCGTGCTGAGCTCCTAGTAAAATGAGTACAGTATCAGCCAGCAGTGTTAACTAAAAAGTGAAAAAGATTGTGTTTGTACAATTTTACCATAAAAGGAGAGCAGGGAGAAATTTAAAAAGCAGGATCAGACAGTATGGGTTGTCTGATCTGGAGCACTCAGTCAGCGCATCAGTGTCATAGCTATAGTTTTAACATGTCTTTGACAACAGCTGTGTAGGAAACTGAACAGTGCTCAAATTGTAAAAATAAATAAATAAATTGAATTAAATTAAAAAAAAAAGCTGAATAAATGTTATTATATGGTGATCAGAAGATTTTCTCCAGGAATTAGTTGGGGGATGATCAGTTATGTATCACTCTATGTCTGGGACTGACAAAATTTCATATCACTTTTATGTGATACTGTAAATATTGTCCCTGTGGTTGGCACATTAAGAGAAATTGAAAATGACTTTGGTCTCCTTTGCTGCAGTTGGATGGGTACACCGTGTAAAAGTCACCAGCTGTGTTTTGACTTTAAACAAACTTGTCTCACAATTTCAGTCTGTTAAATTTAACTCGGCACTTAATAGAGTGTGAGAATGGGCAGGTGGCTGTCTTAACGTTCACTCTAGCAGGAGACGTGTGCAGTTCAGCCAGGTGCCAGAGCACAGTTGTTAAATTTGCATACTGCTATGTTTATAGATCCCAAAAATAATCTCTATCATCATGTTGCAACAAAAACCAGAAGAGGGTGAAATGTATTTTCAAAGAGAGCCTCAGAGCTTGATGGAGGATAAAGCACAGAGCCCTGGACACACATGGATGCCAGTCTGGCAAAACCAGATGCTCATTTTGTTTTTCTGAATCTCATGCCTGCTTTCATAGTAACAGCGCTGTGATAAAGGTGGATGATGTTCTACCACACATACCCTTTTTCTTATTTTCCAGTCAGTTTTCACCATGGCAAGCACTCAGGAAGTTGTCTGGGTGAAGCAGCCCAAGTGAAACAGGAAGTGTTTTGTGTTTCTCTGGAAATATTTCATCACACTGCCTGTGGGCCCCAAGAGCCCCTTGGCCTTTTGAAAAACGTGCACACCCACATGCTTTATATGATGCACGTCTTTCCCATGTGTTCAATAGGCACTCTTCAGTCATCACCGTATTGTACGGTAATTAAAATAACATAAAAATATATTGGTTGTTTTATAAATGACTTAACAGTTTGGCCCCTTGGTACGTCTCCAATTTACCCACTGCTTATTACCTACTCAGACCTCTCAGGTCATCAGACAAATATCTATTTAACTGTAAACAGAGATCCATTATGAATGGTCTTCACATTCAAAAGCAAACTTAAATCCAAAATTGAAATTATTCGGAGCATATGGTTAATGATAGTGTGTGCATGTATTTGGGTATCCTAACATTCACTTTTTGTACTCTTTCTATGACACAGAATTGATTTTGTTTCTGCATTTTTACTTATCCATCCATTTTCTTCCACTTATCCAATTTGGGGTCACGGGGGTGTCACAGAGGCAGGGTACGCCCTGGACAGGTCACCAGTCTGTTGCAGGGCCAACACAGAGATAAAGACGTCCATTCACGCTCACATTCACACACGTACGAGCTACACTTACACAGCTTTTGGACTGTTTCTGCGGGTTCTCTCCGACATAACCCACGTAGACACAGGGAGGCTCCAGACAGAAAGGCTCCAGTCTTGATCCGAACCATTCTTCTTGTGGGGCAACAGTGATAACCACCACGTCTACTGTTTGTCTTTTAATTTAAGGGAAATTCAGTTTGTGTATGATGAAATGTCCTATATAATACATATTTCCACTGATTTTACTTGAAGCTGATGTAAAACACATTTTTCTTTTATTATTTCATCACTGATATTATGTATTTTCACACCGTACAGCTGAACTCTTCACTCCTGTCAACAGTCCTGTAGTGAGCAATATTTTTTTTACATAGTTGAAGTGGGTGATGATTATGTAAGTCCTGTAATACCAGCATATATACATCATAAGTATTTGTCGGTGAGTACATTGCTAGGAATTTAGTTTGATGTGAGGCTGCAACTGAAATCTCTTGTTTGATTTGTGAAAGAAAAACTCCACAAAAAAAAAAGCACTACACAGAAGACACCTGGTAAGTCTTTAAATCAAACAATTCTGATCACAGTTTTTAAAATTAGTATTCATTTAGTTTTTGCCACCACTTCAATTTTGGCCACAGCCAGCAGGTGTTGCAAGACTCCAAAAACCCCAAAGCAAACAAAAACCTGTAGAACAGCTTCACGCACTAATTGAACTGTAGCAGTTCAGTTAGTGTGCAGCTTTGGGCATCTCAGCTGTGCTCAGGAGGCTGAGCAGGAGGTCCACTACTAAGAAGGTCATTGATCCCTGGCTGTGAGAATGCATGTTGACGTGTCCTTTAACATACTGAGCCCCAATCCGGCCATGATCCGTTAGAAAGAGAGACAGAGAGAGGGAGAGGTGCTGAAAGAATTTAAGCAGAGTATGAATGGGTAAATTTGGTTTGTAGTTCAACAAAACTTGTACATATTATGGATATCATGGCAATGAGTGTAGGTGTTACTTTTGTTTGTTTATTCTTTTAAAATTATTTTAGTTGTTACTGCTGTGCTAAGGAATTGTTTCACTTTTATTCTAATAACAACAGCCTTTCCCAGAGGGAAACAGACATACTGCGAAGGAGCTCATAGGAGATGAATTACTCCATATATTTGATTTTTCCTGAAGACTTTAAGATAATATAAGATAAGAAGCAAACTATAAATAGAGGGGGGATTTTTGTGCACTGCAGTCACTAATAGGATGTGTCTTATTTAATTTCACTGTACATGTATAGTCTTTGTGAAAAGGAAGTTAGAGCTCTGGAAATCCGAGGCACCTCTTGCACTTTATTTAATCTCTATGCAACTAAAGCAATGTGGTTGCTCTCATGAGAACGGGTTGTTTTCCCCCCAAAACTCTACACATATGCTCACACAAAGATACCAGATATACCAGTATGAAACATATCAGGAACAACAGGCTTGGCCTTTTAAGGATCTTTACTTCAGTGAGAAGTATATCAAGAAACAGGATTGCCTAAGTTGAGTTAATTTTTGGCCCAAAGCAAAATAGGTTGCTGTCTTTCCCAGCAAAGTTATTGAGAAATTTCCTTGTGCAATCATACATTTTTACCCCAACTTCTCAATCCAGTTACTTCTCACTAGCTACCCCCCACCCACCCACCCCTTAACTTATAACTGAAAATGGCAAGATTTGATGGATGACAACTAGGCTGCTAAAGCTGTAATGGCAAATAAAAATTATATTTAAAAAAAATTCCCCACTGGCCTTGTGGGCAGTATTGCAGCCTCTGACGCACTCGCGCTCAGAACCACTTTAGCAGGGGCAGTTTGTCCTCCTCCAAGCTTGGGTCCTCTACCTGAAGCCTGGCAGCTTGGGGGGCCTGTGCAGTGTCTTAGCTGTTTCTAGGACTGCACTCTTCTGGACAGAGATTTTGGTTGTAATTCCTGGAATCTGCTAGAGCCACTCTCCCAGTTTGGAGATTACTGCCCCAAGTGTTCCAGTTAACCCCGGGAAGTCTCACGGGATCTTAGTTCAGTCATTCTTAACCACCCATGGGGGGCATATCCCATTTTGACCTTGGGGCTTCCAGGCCATACTCAGCACAGATGTTCCCATATACCAGGGATCCTCAAATCCAGGCCTCAAGGTCCGCTGTTTTGCAGGTTTTAGATGTGTCTCTGCTTCAACACACCTGAGTCAAATATAGAAGTCATTAGCAGGACTCTGGAGAACTTGACTGCATACTGGGGAGGTAATTCAGCCATTTGATTCAGGTTTGTTGGATATGGGACACATCTGAAACCTGCAGGACACCGGACCTTGAGGCCTGGATTTGAGGAATCCTACTGTATACCATGCAAGCCACTTAGTCGTGGCATTCCATGTATGCCCTGCCTGCTAGCATCTTGTACCCTGCTGTTATGTGCTGGATCATCTCAGGGGCATCTCTGCACAGCCTGCACCTGGGGTCTTGCCTGGTGTGGCAGCCTCAATCTTGTGCTTAGAACTTGTTCCTGTGCTGCCATGATTAATGCCTCTGTGCTGTCTTTTAGCCCAGCTTTGTCCAGCCATTGGTAGTATTTTGTTGTATTCTTCCCATTTAGCTGACTCCTCAAGACTTGTTTTACTCTCTGCAGGTATTTGGGGGGTATTCCTTTCCTAGTGGCCTCTTTATGGTTCCCATTTGCCTGTGGGATTCCAAGGTAATTATAGCTGTCCTCAATGTTTGCAATGTTGCCTTCTGGTAATGCAGTCCCCTCTGTTCTGACTACCTTCCCTCTCTTTGGCTATGTTCACACTGCAGACTGAAGTGACCCAATTCCGATTTTTTGTGAAATCTGATTTTTTTTTTTTGCGTGGTCATTCAGATTTCCAAATTTATGCGACTTGGATGTGATCTGTGTGTAGACAAACTGCAGACAAACCTAAAAGTGTCCCGCATGCGCACTAGAGGACGGGATAACCTCACACGTAGCGAGCGTGCTCAGTGTTTACAGAAGTAAGTTTGTTTTCCTTCTCGCGTCCACGTAACGAAAAGTCTCAGCGACATGCAGGTCAGATTAATGCGGCCTGGCCCTACACACACAGGTCGCATTTGAAAAGATCAGATACGTATCAGATTTAGGACCACATATTCAAGTGGCCTGGGTCGCATTTGAAAAAATTGGATCTGTGTTGTTCAGACTGTCATGAAAAGATCGGATACAGGTCGCATGAGGACAAAAAATCAGAATTTGGTCACTTCAGGCTGCAATGTGAATTTAGCCTTTGTTACCATCCGACTACACTTTTCCAGTCTAAATGACATCCCAAAGTCATTGCTGTAGATCCTAGAGGTGTGGATCAGTGAATCAATATCTCATTCAATCCTTGCATACAGCTTGATGCGGCTGAGTTGGCTGATGTTTGCTCCATTCTGTAGTTGGTAACTGTAGCCAGTTCTCCACATCCCCAATCAGTTCCTGATGAATGCTCTTAGAGTCCTGTTGATCTTGTATACTCTGAGTGATCCACATATGAGACATTGAGTCATAGGCTTTCTTGTAATCAATACAGGTGGTGCACAGGTTGGTGATTGACGGGTCCCTTCGGGGGATCCTCGGAGATCAGAGCTGTCCAGACTTCAGTCAGACATTCAGCCATTGTTAATTTATGCTGCCAGGTGTTCATGGATTTCAATTAGCTTCTTTCACCAGTAGGTGTGAATCATGTATATGAAGCGTGTAGTCTCCAGACTTGGTGGGGAACTGTTCTCATATTGTTTCTCTGCCACCTTTTATGTGTCTGGTATACCTCTTCAAGTGGTTAGCCAAGTCTTTGCTTGGTAGTTTCTAAGCCCTCAGGTATGAACAGCTTGTTATATTTCTTAGGGCACCTCTTTATCACACTTCATCTTATAGCCAAGTATCTCAAGGATCACTGTTGCCATGGTATAGATCAGCTGGTTTGTTTCAGTGATCAACAAAGAAAGGATTGTCCGTAGTATTGCATTCACATCTTCTACTAGACTTTCAGAGGGTAGTTCATGTACTCTTGGTAATCAACCACAGAGGGTCCAGTTTCCTTCTTAGCCTCATCAGCTACTCTGGGATTCAATACATTAGCTGATCTTGGGGCTTGGTACCCAATTTCGGAGTGTGAGGATGATAACATCTTCCTTCTCAACCCCTTGCCGTAGCATTTGTATTGTACCTCTTCAATCTCTAGCTGTGATAGAGATTGCAGATGTTGGAACACTGAATTTTTTTTCTATGTTAGATTGGGTGTCAAAGAATAGGTAGGACCCATATCCTCTTTATATAACACCTTTTACTGGGGTTACATGTGTAGTAGCATCCCAAGTTTCCTTTTCTCATCTCCACTTATTCTAATAGCTCTCATCATGATGCAAACATTGTTAATCTGGGACCAAGCCATCCAAGCTTCAATTATATGTCTCTCATTTATATTCAAAATAGGCTAAGGCAACATGGGGGGGGGGGGGTAGCCTTACTTGATACATTCCCTGAGTGGGATTCAAACCCCCAACCTATCGTTCCAAAGACAGTAGTGTTGCCACTACACTATCCAGCTGTATATAGTGGCAAATCTTTTATACAACAGATTTTCAAAAGGACTTGAGATCTTTTTGTTTCTATTTTATCCAGTTTGTTCCACCTGGGAAATCAGCAATTGATAATATAGGTTGCCCACAGACAGCCCTGACAACATCACTTTTATTTATGTTTTCCCCATATCCTTTTCCTTTTGTTTAACGGGGGTGTCAAGGAGGAATGTCTCTCCAGAGAACTGACATTTTGGACAGATGGCCAAGAATCATAACTGTGTGTCAGGATGGGAGGTCAGACAGCCATATAAATCAACCGGACTTTCCTCCTTGTTTCAATTAGCTTTCTATGACCAGGCAGGGCAAAATTCACTATACAGACACATCCTGTCCTCACAAGCACACACACTTACAAACACACAATAGTATTCATATTTTAAAAGTAAACTGTTGCTAAAAAAATGTCTGCCTATCTGTGCCTGTGTAAGGTGCAGGTGAGAAATAGAACTAATTCTGCAGCACTTTTCATCTGTGTTCATGTCTTTTGATTAATATTTTGGTTCAGTGTCACTGCCAAGACAAAGTTGGTGATTACACACTGGTGAACACAGTGAGCAGCTAAAGAAAAAGTTGTTTCTACCAGTAGTTAGTTGAGGCTGTCTTTTTCTGCAAAGCTCAGTCAAATTCAAAAGTACATACAAATTTAGTGGTTTCCTTTTCCAAACTGAAAATTTCACTCTAAATTCTCAATCCATCTCCTTTTTTCATAGCAGATACTGAGAGGAAAGTATTTGGTAAGAAACTCCTAGAAGCTCATACACAGGATATGGTAGTGTTGTAATTATATCAGAGACTGAATAGATAAGATAGCTCCTGTCAATACACCCATCAATTTACGGACTCTTCTATTATTATTTCCTCAAGTTCTGCATTATAGCATCTCAGTCTTCTTTATTGGAGAAGTGAATTTATCTGGATGAGTGTTTAAATAGCTAAGTTGCCAATAGCTAGCTTGGTTAGCACAACTGTATAAGTGGATTGCACAGACATGCACTAGGCTATATGGACAGTATTTATTCCGACTGCTTAATCTTTGAATTCAGGTGTTTTCAGTCCAGTACTGTGCAAAAGTCTTCAACAATTAATTAGTAATATTTGCAACGAAAATAGGAAATAGGTGCAGCAATTTATTGAATCATGTGTAAACATACATGGAAATACAGCATGTAAGGCAGAAAGAGTTCATATCATTCTAACAAGCTTGAAAGTCAATAATTTGGTACGACCACCTTTATTCTTAAACATTGCTTGAACGTTCTTAGTCAGGCTTTCTTGTCATTTCTTTAATAGTTTTCAGGAATAGTACTACAGGCTTCATGAAGGACATTCAAAGCTCTGCTTTGGTTGTTGGCTGCCTTTTGTTCTGTTCTCTGTAAAGACAATCCCACACTGCTTCGACAAAGTTGAGATTTTGGCTCTGGGGAGGCCAATCCATGGCCAAGTATTCCTTTGCATATTTTCTATCCAGCAATGCTGTTACTGCATTGGCAGTGTGTTTGGGATCATTGCCATGCTGAAAAATGAAGGAATTGTCAAACTCTTTTAAGATGGTATTGCACAGTGGATCAAAATCATAATCAGTTTTGACAAGATCTTCATCACCGCTGCCTGAACTGCAGCCCCAAACTATGACAGAGCCTCCACCATCTTTTACAGATGGCTGTAGATACTGTTCTACCTCTCTCTTGACTTCCTCTGTGCATACCAATTTCCAGTTCTTGTGTCAATTTGACGTACCTCTGTTTTATGATTCACAATCTAGTTAAACAAATTATTAGAAGTTCCCTTATTTTTCTTGTTAACAGGAGAAGGGGAAGCGGAAATAGCACAGCGGCTAATTAGCGCCGTGCCTCTGTTATTGATCATATCATAGGCACAGCTGTTAAATACAGAAAATAGAGAATAGAGAAATAATTTTGCTGCATCGCTTTGCCCCCCCCTCCGCCCCTTTGTGTGGCATCCCTATGCATTGCATATAGTGCCCACCCACTTTTTGCGCCACAGCCCTGATGTAATAAACATGCCTTGAGTTGACTGTTGTGATTTGGTTTGAATAGAACTGAATTTGAAAGTTTTTTAGCCAACAGCTTTTTGGGATCGCATGCCTGGCTTCCTGAAAGGCTACACTCATTTTACAGAACCCAAAACACAAATATGCTAAAGTCACTGTAATAGCCAAATAAAGTGGCCGATTATGCCACATATTTAGTGTTTATTTTAACTGCTGGATCTTAAACATACAGGAAGATTTTTATCTGCTGCTTCTCAAGTTTACGCGAAGATTCTTCCCCTGAGGTTACCCCAGCAATGCGAAATTAAAGTCATTAATTTTTTTTAGGTATAGCTTCCAATCAGATGACTCTGACTGCCAGTTTGTTTAGACAATGATTCCTTTGTGTCTCTGTAAGTAGTAGCAGTTATGTTGTTTTGAAACCCAAAGGATGCCTTCGAGCTAAAGTGGTAGCAATCACCACTAGGAAAAAAAAAAATCTTACAAAGATGTAAAAGTAAAACACAGAGACAGAGTGTGCATTTGTAGAACTTAGACCTTACTGCTTATCTTTTCAAATGAAGCTAAATTAACAAAGAATGTTAAAAAAATAAGTGCTGACATGCACTGACAAATGCCCACCTTAAAATAGTGTAACTGGCATGTTCAGCAGATTGTTGCAGTTAAGCTGTCATCCTTGGAACATGCGTATTGTGAAGGAATCCACAAGAGGACAGGTGTGGCAGCTGTTGCGATATCACAATAGCTGCCAGCACACTCTGCTGAGGACTACTGATTGTTTCATTAAAATATTTTATATAAAATAGTTATACAAAAAATAAGTATGTAAATCTATCACTTGTTCTCACAAGAGAGATATTTTGTTACAGGTAATATGTTACAGTTCACTGTGTCTAGTAATTTCTCCCAATGCTCAATACTCCCAATACTCTCCCAAATACTCTTTAATTTCCCTGACGGAACCCTCCCAAAGGGATTAATAGAGTTTAATCTAATTTAATCTAATCTAATAATACAAAGTAAGATGGGAATGAGGCTGCTGGATATTAGGAGACAATTTTTAGGTTGGTCATTTTCCAATAAATTAAAGACTGAAGGAGCTCAGAGAATATCCTCATAATTTTAATTAGAATGTGATGGGTAGGGCTGTAATGCAAACAATTACTGGCTAATTACTTACTAATTTATATTTCTATGACTAATAGGTAAGTAAAGGAGTTGTCCTGACAAGCACAGCAAAGATGTTAATTCATAGCCTGTATTAACAGGGTATTTGTTCAGTGCTGAAGTTGAGCATGTTGTGTAAGATCTATAACCTGAAGGGAAAATTATCCACGGCAAAGCTAACAAAGAGTTAACGTGTTTTTTTAACTCTATGTTACTGTTGATTCAATACATGCAGTAAGCTAACTGAGACCATAAACACCAAATGCTGTCCAGAGTTGTCATTACTGTAAATTGCAGGTTTGTTTGCACTTCTTGTCCATATAACATTTGAAAAACACAAACTTACTATCATTCCAGTTTGAGGAGCTCATGAATGATGGAGAAGAGAGAGGGGAGGAGCGAGAGGAGGATGGATGGAGGACAGTTAGTCAATCGGGAAGTGCAGAGGATTATTAAGGAGGAAGTGTATTGTAAGTAAGCTGTTGAAGCCAAGAAGCGAGTTGGCGATCAGTGAGCAGCAGTATGGTTTCATGCCGAGAAAGAGCACTACAGATGTTTGCTTTCAAAGTGTTGATGGAGAAGTACAGAGAAGGTCAGAAGGAGTTGCACTGTGTCTTTGTGGGTCTGGAGCAAATAAGTGATAGGGTGCCAGAGAGGTGCTGCGGTACTGCATGAGGAAGTCAGGAGTGGTGAGAGAAGTATGTGGGGATGGTGCAGGGCAGGTGGACGAGAGCTTGGAGAGATTATGGCCTGCCCTGAAGGATAAGGAGAGCACAGAGCATGTTAGAATATAAAACTAAGATTGCACTTTTTAATCTTTTTTGGGTCATGGGAATCATCAATATTTAAATGAATCATAATCTTGACCCTAATCTGTACCCTAAGTGGAAGAGAATGGATGGATATATTGTATGTGAATTCTGAGACGTCTGCCATCTCTCTCAACATCAGAGAGGGTCAAACGACCCTTCAGCCATGAGAAAGTGCCCCCTGTTCTCCTGATGGCCAGTCTGCCACTGAATGAGCTTGTATGCAGTTTATTTCCATGTTGCTGGCTCCTCATTCAACCCAGCCCCCTCATAAAAGTACACAAGAACATTATAAAGGACAGCTGCTTCTCTCTCAGTGCAGCCAGAAAAAGACAGAAAAGACGCAAATAGGTGAAAATCAGAAGCAATGACTGTTCTAACCCCACAAACCTATCCATGCATCAAACCAGAGACAAGAGAAAGAGAGTGAGAGAATCATAATACACTTATTCAGCACAAAAGCAAGTGAAATGAAACTCCACAGAAATTTAGCTCTCAAAGCAAAATACCATAAACACACTGTCTCATCTATATAAGTCAGAGCAGGTTGCAGTTAGTGACTCTGTGATGTTTTGGGTTCTGCAAAATGAGTGTGGACTGTACAAATATTTAGTCAAATTTAACAAAAAATGATGCACTGCATGCACAGAGTAGTTAGACCAGTCGATCAGCTAGATGTGTGTGTGTGTGTGTGTGTGTGTGTGTGTGTGTGTGTGTGTGTGTGTGGTATGCTTCACTTGTTGTTCATAGATGATCATCTCTCCACCTTCTAAGAAATACAGTGATCTGTTTCCTCCAACTGCTGTTTGCTTGCACCTCTGATCACTTTCAGGTGGTTCTCTGTCCACTTAATCAGAAATTATAAACAGCACTCATGTTTTCTGTGCTGTTTTTCTTTATCTGCCACCTAGATGCTGAAGTATCTGAACCCCAACTTTATTGACATCTGCATCCATGAACAACAGGGACAAGGAAAAAGGATGGGTGGATGAACCATTGTGGTGACATTATGTTTAAGATTTGTTGAAAAAGTATCTCAGATGCATCATCTGAAAGAAATGCCAGAATGAAGCACATGAAAAAAAATCCTATTGATGCAATTATGCATTAAACTGTCAGATATGATTGCCTGAATACTGTTCCAGATTACTTCAACCCCTACCAGCTATGATCATCACTGCATTGTCTTTCTTCTTTTAAGCTTAAGTATGAGACTATAGTATAATACAAAATAACAGGGCGGATTTCCCCTTAAATATTTGCCCAAAGCGATGTGCTTCATTGCTCACAAAACATTCAGTACACTGAGCAAATTGATATGTACATTTCAGTAAACAGGTCAGACAAGGTCAGCTGTTCACATAGCTGGAGTCTGCTGAGGCTTGTTTTACTTAAGGTCAACCTAGGTGAAATAAAAATGTAGCCTTGTTTGTGTATATAGATGAAAGGCGTATGAGAGGTTTTGGCCCTTTTTTTATCTGGTAATTGTATAATGCATCTCCCCATCTATGTCTGTCACTCAGTCTAACACGTACACAAAAAACTCTGGGACATGAAGTACCTGATGTTTGCTTTCCAAGCTGCTGCAGGGAAATAGTTTGCAACTGTCAAGACTTGTTCTTCTAAAGCTTATGTTAAAACCACCTCGGTGTGAACTGATGAGTATAATTATAGCCATATAAGTGTTTGAGGTTCCTTATGAATGCACTGATTGAGAGGGAAAACAGGCACAGGCTAAAAACAAGGTCTAAAAGCAAGAAAAGTAGAAGAAAAAACACAAGTATACAGATGCTGCTTTTCAAGTCTTTCCTCCCATGTGTAGGAAGTCCAAGAAAAGAAGTGATGGTCAGATGTGTGACAGTTCCGCATGCCTCCAGCAGGACTCCTGGATCTTATCTTTCAACACATGGTCACACACACTCCAACTCTCTATGCTGGAGCCAGCAAAGATAAAACACTGCTGTCCCCCTTTTCAGCGTGCGTTATCAAGTGAGCAGAGTACAGGCTGTATGTTCTATCTGGAGAGTCAGTGTTACTGTGCAGTGAGTCATGACTCAGAAATGTTGCATCTGCTCTGGGATAGCAGTAACGCCACATTTATGGCTGTTTCTGTAATTGAGTGCATAGTGCTTGCTAAACTGCATGGCAGTTATTCCCAAGGTTTTTCTCCAAAAGGGCCCTCCTTTTGCAGGTAAGAATAATTTGAAGCATCCTTCCCCTAACAACTCGCCATGATTTGCTTCCAAAGTCCTGTTTTGAAACACTGATTATAATTAATACACACATGCAAAACTTAAGTGTGTGCCATTAATGAAAAAATAAATAATTTGAGACACACAGCACACTGCGGTTTCTCTAAATTACCCCTCAATGTAAAGCTGATACTGAGTCATATCTTGTTAATTTGGTAATTATGGCATTTGGTGCAAATTCTTGATCTGCTTTAGGTTTACCTGACAGTTTTCCACAAACTTGTCCACGCTGTGCTACCAGTGCACAACATGCATCATTTCATTTTAGTGTTACTGCAAAGAACCAACAAATGTTGCAACAAATTATTTTGCTGGTTCTTAATCAAAATGTTCTAAAATGTAAAACATCACCGCGATCATGCTCACTCTGCAGGCACTGAGCCAGTACACACATTACATATCATATCTCGGTTATTACTGCACTGGAATACTAAAAAGAGCAGTCAACCATATGTATATGTATTTTGGGGGCCCTTGGGTACAAGATGTACTTGCTGCTCAAAAGCCATCAAACATTTTTTTGAGACTTCAAATTAACCTCTTGTCAGCACTCTGTTAAAAGCTGCAGCCAGCTGAGCAGCTTCCGCTTCTTGCTGTCACTTCTCCTTCAGAGTTTATGGATTGGCTTTTAATCTTTTCTTAAGATCCCACTGTTGATACTGTTTTCCGACTGTTTATTAAGATTAACTCAGAATACATCCACGTCCCCAGAGTTCCACCTTTAACCCAAACTGTTTCACAGGACTAGGGGGTGTAACCTGACTCCCCAGGGGGTTCACTCCTTTCTAATGACATGGGAAGATTGTGTGGGGTGATGTGATTATAGCTGGACTTTCTTTGGAGCAAACACACAAGAAGACAAAGCCATTTTTGGTGCTTAGCTTTCCTCTCTTTATTGGCAGTCTTACAATTTCACTGTTTTGCTGTCATTTATTTAATTTTTTTCCCCCACACATTGTAATATTAAATTTGATCTCAAAGAATGAAATAATTGACATGGCGTAAAGACAAATCAGGACTTGCCATTCAGGGATTCATCCCTTTATTTAGAACTAAGAGGATCTTCAAGCTGTATTGGGTTTCTCCAACTCTTGGCAATCTCCAAAATGTTAGAGCATAACATGTATAGTCATAAACCGCAACAGTAAAATAAACAACATAAGACAGATCTGCACTTGTAGAAGAGGAACAGAATTTGCAATCCTCACTGGCACATAAACTGATAATTAATTTTCTCTGCTGCAATTATGAAAACCTGCAGGTGATCTCACAGGGTTAAGGTGACATACATTTCTGGCAAATTCTGTATTCATTAGGCCTCCAGGGAAATCTGCACTACACGGGAATCTGAGGTTTGTCACATGACCCAACTTGCACTTGACTCAAATCCCCAAAGTGGACCTGAGTTCATAATAGGGAAGAGAAAAAAGGATGGGAGCAACAGGGGCTGTGGCGCGTGGTTATCTTGGTACTTATACCTCCCTGGGGAACTCAAAAATTTAAATGATTTTCCCAGACTGGAATAATGCGTCTTCTCAGTGATTTCTTTTTCTAGTATGAGTATTCCTATGCTACATCTACAGACACCCATGCAAGTTTATTCAAGCTCAGCAGCTTCAGCATATGCGCTCTCTGTTGCTCTCCAGGTCAGGTGCAAGTGAGGGCTGGTGTGCACAAGATCCCAAAGAAAAATGCCTGAACATAAAGTCATAAATTACATAATCCCAATAAATAATAACACTGAAAGTGGAGTAAATGTTTTTGATAAAATAAAATTTTACATGAACGTTTTAAATACTTTTACTAAAGCGTCTACTAAATCCTGAGTGCAGTGACTTGTTGCAGTTGCAGTTGTTCCAAATGCATTCTCTCAAAAACCTAATCAATGGTCATTTTTGCATTTTATAGCTCATTTGATACTTTACAGTCCTGTGAAAAAAGAACATTTTCACAGGACTCTACACTCCTTTGAAAACTAAATACACCCCATGATTAAATAACCGGTAGAACAACCATTAGCAACAATAACTGGAAGTAATCGTTTCTCTATGACTTCATCAGTCTCTCACATGACTGTGAAGGAATTCTTCTCAACGTTGTTTCAGTTCATTGAGGTTTGTGGGTATTTGTTTATGTACGACTCTCTTAAGGGTTAATAGGGCGGAGATTTGGACTTTGACTGGGCCACTTGAACAACTTGATTCTTTTCTTTTACAGCCACTCTGTTTTAGATTTGCTGCTGTGTTTGGGATCATTGTTCTATAGCATGACCCAATTTCAACCAAGCTTTAGCTATTGGACAGATGGCCTCACATTTGACTCTAGAATACTTGTATGCAGAGGAGGTCCTGGTTGGCTCAGTGACTGAAATGCGTTCAGGTCCTGTGGCAGAAAAACAAGTCCAAATCATCACCCCTCTACCACCGTGCTTGACAGTTGGTTGGAGGAGTTTGCGCCAATATGCTGTGTTTGGTGTTCACCAAATGTGGTGCTGTGCATTATGGACAAACATCTCCACTTTGGTCTTGTTGGTCCAAAGGAAATTGTTCCAGAAGTCTTGTGATTTGTTCAGAGGAAGCTTTGCAAATCTAAACTTTGCTGGTGTGTTTGCCAGAAGACCTGGCAACCTGTTCAAACAAGCTGTACTTGTTCAGTCTTTTCCTGATTTTCCTGTCCTGAATATGCTAATTGGGGCCTGTAGGGTCTGAGATGTAGTTTTTTGCAGTTTCTCTTAGTCTGACCTTAGGTTCAATTTGCTGGGATGTCCTCTTCTGGGAACATTGTGGCATTGTATTAACATATACCCAAAATGCACCAGACCAACAAACTGCCAAAAAATAGGTTTTTTTTAGAGATGCTCACACTTGCTGATGATCAGTTCATCAAGTGCTTTTGATTAACAGCACCTGGCTTCTACTTACCCACTTAATTTCATTCATTTCATGAATGAAACAGGAAGTTTTATGAAAATGCAAAAAAAAAGTACTTGTTGTCATGTATACTAGAAAAGTACTGCATACATAAGTTTTTACCTTCTTTTCCATCCATCCATCCATTCTCTTCTGCTTATCCTGTTCAGGGTTGCGGGGGTGGGGGCTGGAGCCTATCCTAGCTGACATAGGGCGAGAGGAAGGGTACACCCTGTACAGGTCGCCAGCCTGTTGCAGGGCTAACACAGAGACAGACAACCATTCACACCTGTGGACAATTCATAGTAA
>VUQJ01029197.1:38094-49856 GCA_015108635.1 Andinoacara biseriatus
AAATGAGATTATATTTAATTTCCACATCAGCGAGAAATGCCCCCCCCCCCCCCATGCTAATTTGAGCACTACGGCTGCATGACTGTAATCCACCCAATCAGTTGCACAGTGCTTTTAAGTTAGACTCATGCCTTAGCATGAGTAACACCTATGCATGGGAGCTCATGTGGTGAGGGAATACTATAATATGTAACTGGAGTGTATGTACTGTAAACAGAAGGTTATTGGCATGTGATTTTTTTTAATTAGGATGCAAACAGGCCAGGTTAGCGTAGTGTAAATGCAGGCATATTCATGGAGGGATGCATAGACCTCTACAGGCTAGAAAACAGCACCCTGACTGCCATTAGGCATCGGGATGAAATCCTTGGACCCATTGTCAGGTCCTACACTGGTGCAGGCTGATAAATTTTATTGCCATCAAACGATGTGGCAGCCTTTCTTTCCTAACACATTACCTGCCCCATATCAGTATAGACTTCCAGTATAATTTTTTTTTCCCATTGAGATCTGATGTGTTTCCAAAATGTTACTTTCATTTTTTTTTTTAACAGTGTATAAACAAACACACCAATGGACTACATGCACAGTCTTGAACCTTAGTTTATAATAGAAAACTCAGAAGCACTACTTTTTTCAGTGTTACATTTATTAACTGCAATGGAATTGCAGGGAGGGGTTTGGGATGGTGATGGATGTACAAAGAACAGACTGAAATTTGGATACGTCCATCTGTGTTTTGTTGTTGTTGTTGTTGTTGTTGTTTTGCATAGCAAAGCTGCTATGGTTTTATGCAAAAGAGATAACATAAACCTAATATTTCCTCTAAAGGTGTAAACCCAGTCATCTGCAGTATTATCACTGGTTATCAGTTATGTGTTTTGAAGCAAAAATATTTACTAATACTGTTGCAAAAAAAAAACCTGTTTCTGATTTGACTGTTATTCCAAAGACCCTGGTCTTTGACTAAATGTTTACTGCAACTGTAGTTTTGTCTAATGTTCTGTCTGGAGATGCACAAAGAAGTCACCTCACAGCAAAAAGGTTCCTGGCTCCTGGTTGGCTGCCTTCCTGTGTGAAGTTTACATGTTCTCCCTGTGACTGCATAGCATTTAGATGAGGCAGATTGAGACTTGGATGAGGCTTTTGAATGATCAGGGTAAGGTGCAATGAGGAGGAGTTGGGTCACACAAAGGAAAGTCTGACAGGCAGAATGACAGGAGAGTGCTGAGGTTTAACGTGCATGGAACGGAAGCTGAAGAAGAAGGTGGGTGAAAATGATAATGACAGAATTGATTTAAAAAGTAGATCAGAAGCCCAGCAATGCTTGCAGATAAGTTCCTTTGAATCAAACGGTCCTTTCTTGAGCTACATTTGGGGAAATTGAAAGTGGTTTCAAAAGAAAATTCAAAGTGGTTTCTGTGCCAGTTGATGGAGAAGATTGAGTTGCTAATGAGCGCTTCAGGCCATGGCGTAAGGACACCGCAAACATCAATGACAAAGAAAACCCTATATCTCATATTTTCTAAATGAGACAGATTCTATCTCGCACTCTCTTTGGACCTACTCCATAACCATTAATCCTTATCATATTACCTTATTGACTGGAAAGTGTGTTAAATGTGGAGGTGGACTTACTTTTTCCCCTGTGACTAATCAGGGAATACCGTTTCCATCAAAGGGTGTAGATGGTCTGCAAGAGTGCTTACGTAGGTGATAGGTGTTAAAGTAACAGTCACATGGATGGCAGGACCCAAGGTTTCCCAGCAGAACATTGCCCAAAGCATCTCATTGCCTCTGCTGACTTGCCTTCTTCCTATAGTGCATCCTGGTGCCAGGTGTTTCCCAGGTAAATGACACACACACACACACACCCAGCCACCCATGTAAAAGCAAGCATGATTCATCAGATGAGGCCATCTTCTTTCATTGCTCCATTGTCCAGTTATGATGCTCACGTTCCCATTGTTGGTGCTTTTGGCGTGTGACAGGATCAGCATGGGCACCCTGACTGAACTGCAGCCATGCAGCCCCATAAACAACAAACTGCAATGCGCTGTGTATGCTGACATCTTTCTATCAGAACTTCTTCTGCAGTTTGAGCTACAGTAGCTTGTCTGTTGGGTCGGATAACACGGGCCAGCCTTCACTCCCCACGTGTATCAGTGAGCCTTGGCTGCTCATGACCCTGTTGCTGGTTCAGCACTGTTCCTTCCTTGAATCACATTTTATAGATACTGACCTCTGCAGACTGGAAACACCCCACAAGAGCTGCAGTTTTGGAGATGCTCAGACCCAGTCATCTACCCATCACAGTTCGGCCATCGTCAGACTCGTTCAAATCTTTTTACTGCTTCAGACGCATCAACTTTGAGGACAAAATGTGCATTTGCTCCCTAATACTTTTTATCCCACCTACTAACAGGTGGGATCAACTGTCAGTGGTCACAATATTATGCCTGCCTGGTGTATATAGACTTTGGATAAGTGGAACTTATCTTCTGTCAGTGTTTTTAGTACTCACTACTGCATTTTATTTGAGGAACTTGTGCTTTCTTCTCTGTTGTGAGAGTTTACTGTATCACTTAACTTCACAAAGCTTAAACTAATTATATCAAACTCATATATAAAATGTAAATAAAATGAGCTTATCAAAATTACACCAGTCTAAATTATGCATATGTATAGTACATGCATGTATGTAATTAGCAGTTCCAAGACTCATGTTGCACCTGTAACTATTTCTATTTGTTGCAATTAAACCTCTTCTGAGAATGTGTGTATTGCTTTCAATTGAAATGCAGTTTCACTGCTACCACTGCCACTGTGTTACTTTCTCTTTCATAGATATTTGAAAAACATTTGAAGTAATTTGTTTGAAACACTGTAGCAGTATTCCTGAAAGTGAGCAACCTGGAGTTCTGACTGAAAAAAGTAAAATACGTTTTAATGAGTTGCAAGACTCGGATGAGAAGTGCATCAACACAAATTTCTTTAGTAGTGAAGTATGCATAGAAACTTTAGCAGTCTGCACAAAATCAATGAGAAAGGCTAACGTGGGTGGGGAAATGTGCTACTGATTTGAGAACTGAATTTAAGGGTAGCGAGAACGACTTTTCTGATGAAAGCGATGGAGAAAAACTTTGTACTAACGTTCAAAAGCCAGGTGTTGTTACATCTTACGTCCTTATAATGGAAAAAAAGAAAAAATGTTTTTGTTTTCATTCATTAGGAATTAAAAAATGATTCCCAGCTCACAATGAATCATAACCTCTCTGTTTGTGCTGACTGGTCACATTTTTGAAAAGGGATCCAACAATCTGCAGCCTTCTGTTTCCGCATTCAGACAGATGCTAAGTCGATTCCTTCTCTAGCTTATGCTTAAAGCGAGAGTATATTTGTCATTAAAGACTTTCATCATTTAAAGTTGATTGAAGTATACACATAGTTAAACTATGAACAATTGTAAAAATAGTCTGCTACAAATACAGTCTGGCATGCAACATCCTACTGCATTCGTCAAAGTAATTAGTCTTTTCAGCTACATTTGTACGGCAGAATGGTTGACATCATAGTGCTGTACCTACTGAGATCAGATTATTATCACTGAGGCATCAATATGGAAATTTTGCTCTTGCAACTGACTTCATATACAAGGCGTTATAACTTATAAAATACACAGACCACCTGGTCCTGAGGAACTTGTCTTGAAACAAATGACAAAATGTGTTGTTTCAAAAAGAAAAAAGTATAACTACTTCAGCTATTTTTTTAATTCAAAAAAACCCTTCCGAAGAGCTTTACTATAGTGTTTTGAGATTATTGCACAACAAATAAATTAAGAAAATGCAAGAAAATGCAAACTGAGCTGTGCTGAATAATTTTTAGCATTTTTGTTGAATATATGAGCCCATGATCTCATAACTTGAAGAGTGCGGTGTGTTGATAACAGTGCATCATCATTTTAAAAAATAACTGAGCATTTGTTTTGTAAGAAAATGAGTTGAGAAACTGGTCTGAAGAGTTGTTTTGTAACTGTGGTGCAATCAAAATTGTAATGCTTCCCTCTGAAGTGAAGAGAGGCTTCTGGACTTCAGTTAGACTACTTTCTACCACCGGCGTTCCCTCTGATTCTGGAAAAACACTGAGTTTGCTACTTTTTTAATGTGCTTTATATATAAAACTGTCTAATGTAAAAAATAAAATTAATTATTCTGGTTCAAACCAGCTACTGTTTGGTGATGTCAGCTGAAGGATGACGAAGACTTTAATGAATTTCCGTCCTCGGAGCTGTACACGCGGGGATCTAGTGATAAAGAAGATCTGAAACACTGATCTCTAAACTGCGCCTTCTTTTTATTGCAGATGGTGTTTGGCTGCGCCGTTGCTCAAAAAGCTCGGTGGTTAAGGGAAATGCGGAGGAGGAGTTGCCGTCAGTGGCCCAAGAGGAAACTACCCTGTCAGTTGAGAGTGTGATTACAGAGCGAGGTGCAGCTCGCAGCGTAGGTCGGAGCATCTTATGCAAAGCAAAAGCAGCTGAGTGAACATCTGTCTTCTGTGGATTCGTACTTTCACGAAGGATATGGAGTTTAAATTCTGTGCGTAAAAGACAGAGTTGGCGACATGGGTTTGGTTACTGGAGAATTGGAGGAATACGTATTAATGGGAAGTGTCACTGCTTCCGAAGTGAGGGGAGACTCTTTGCTCAACGTGAACCAGTGAACGAATTCCTCGCAGGTATGAACACCACGGCACCACACGGATTTCCACCGCCCACCATCCCGGTGATTATGTTCATCTTCGGGGTGGTGGGAAATGTCATCGCCATAGTTGTTCTGCGAATATCACGAAAGGAACGAAAAGAGACGACTTTTTACACACTTGTGTGTGGCCTGGCTGTCACAGACCTGCTGGGCACCTTGCTGGCCAGTCCCGTCACCATTGCCACCTACATCAAAGGCACCTGGCCTGGAGGGGTGCCACTGTGCCAGTACTCCGGCTTCATCCTGCTCTTCTTCTTCTTGGTTCAGCTCAGCATTGTATTTGCAATGTCAGTGGAACGATATCTTGCAATAAACCACGCGTATTTCTACAATGAGTATGTCGACCAAAGACTCGCAGCGCTGGCTCTTTTAGCCATATACATTTCCAGCATCGTGTTTTGCGCGCTGCCCAGCTTGGGATTCGGTCAGGTGACGCTCCAAAACTCTGAGACCTGGTGTTTCATCGACTGGCATAACAACAACATAACTGTAAAGACTTTTAATTTGATGTATGCAGGAGTGAATTCGGGCATCGTGCTGGCAACTATCATATGCAATGTGATCGTGTTTGGAGCTCTGATCCTAATGCACAAGCGGTTCATCCGACGCACATCTTTGGGAGCAGACCCGCGGCGCGTCGCAGAGTTGCGGCGCCGACGGAATTTTTCCCGATTAGCTGGAGCAGAGATCCAAATGGTCATCCTTCTTATAGCTACATCCGCTGTTGTCCTCGTCTGCTCCATACCTTTAGTGGTGAGTATGTCAAACTTGTAAATCGTGCCACTGTTACGTGCGCGCTAGAAACACGGATTTTCTTTTTTGTAACAAGCAAATCCATCAAGGTAACTAAATGAAACTTTATCAAAATGAAAATAAAAATAATGTGCACCCTTTTAAAAGTAAGTAGTGGCACAGGTTTTACGCGTGTGCTTTCTGAACATTGTGTGCTTGAGTTAGATGTTTGTGGTCTGATGACACACTTTATGAGCTGTCATACGTTCCATTGTGCTTTCACTTCTGCACAAGTTCACACGTTCACAATGAGAGTAAGTGTGGAATGGCTAAGACTAATGAGCAGTGATGGTATAGTTACCTTGAAAAAGAAGTCCGACTACTGATTACTGATTACTCCTTTAAAAAGTAACTTAGTTACTTTACTGATTACTTAATTTTAGAAGTAAGTTAGATTAAAAGTAACTTTATTAGTTAATTTCAACAGCTGCCGGTGATTCCGATGTTTCTGTGTGTTTTTCTGTGTAATGTATTTGCTTATATTGGTAAATAGAGCGCAGTCAGTATGATTTATGAATATATAAAATGAAGAAATAACCTGTTTTTCAACAATCTTTAGGAGTCTGTGTTATTGTACCTACATTATAATCAATCCAGTGCTTTTTGGCCACTTCAAATATCTTTATAGAACTGTGATGTTATATTTGTTGTGATTTCTGCAGCCTTATGAGGCTTTTTTTTCTATTTTAAAAGACGTTTTTAATGTCAGTAACAGTTTCTACCTTGATTAAAAAAAACGAATATATAAAAGTCACTTTGCCAAAAAACTGAGTGCAGTGTGATAGAAATGCTGTTTCTCACTCAAAATGACCTGATATCATTGATGAGAGCTATGTTTATCATATGTTCACAAATTATAGGTCATTTAATAAGTAATTTACAACCGTTTAAATACAGGCGATTATTTTTTGGCACAACACCGGCAGCTTGGCTCATTACCAGACGTCACTGTTGAACCTGAGATAATGGCAAGGAGCAAAGTGTTCGTGTTTTTGTTAAAAAATAACCTCTTTGTGTCACTGCGTCTTCCCTGCTACTCATCGTGGAAGCAGAGTACAGAGAAGGGAAAAAGTTGAACTGTACTCTAACAGAACTGCAACTTTAAGATAAACTTAACAATACTTTTGTATGAGAGCAAAGACATTTTATTCCTACTGTGTCTGTTAGAAACATTTTAGGATTGGATCGTTTGATAGCCATTTTGAAAAGGATGAAATGATTAGAATCATAAACCATAAAATCAACCACAATATTAGTAATGATACCTGAATACTGTTTTAAACAGGATTTTAAAAAGATGTGAATTCATGCTTTACAATTTATTTGCCTCAGATTTCTTGATAACATGACTGATGATCAGACTCAGGGGAAGTGCAAATGCCACAATGTCATTGGGTATGACAGCAAGAAATGTGAGAATTTTTTATTGGCTTCTTGCCCTTCACACTCTGCTGCAGCTAGAAGAAGTCAGATACCATCAAGTATCTATGTAAGTTTAACCATTCCATGTCAGCCATGTAAGAATATGTCAAACAATTATATTAATCTTAAATAAAGGAATAAAGTGTAGCCATGTTTGGACTTACAAAAAAACAGTTTAAAATGTTGTTCTATGCTCTTTTACCATTTGACAAAAAAGAAAAAAAGTGGATTCTTGTTAACCTTTTCTACCTTTTTGTTTTCTCTTCTGTCCTCTCAGCTGAGGATCTTCCTAAATCAGTTGTTCAGAAACCAGACGGATAAGACTGAGTTGTATAGAGACCTTCAGGCCATCCGCATGGCTTCTGTCAACCCCATTTTAGATCCGTGGATCTACATCTTGCTCAGAAAGACAGTTTTTCTCAAACTGATGGAGAAAATCAAGTGTCTGTTCTGCAAAATGGGTGGACGGGGACGAAGCGGCGGTGGGCACTTCCTCTGTGCCGACGGTCATCTCTCCTCTTCCATTGTCTCTCGGGACTCTCCATCACTGATGTCCCGTGAGTTGCGGGAAATGGTGAGCACGTCTCACACCATGCTTTACCCTTCCGAGAGAAACACACAGACACACGGACCAATTCAAGCAGGGGTGGAGGGTGACTCTACGCTCCCTGCTATACAGACATTACAGACCCCCCAGGAGGTTGATGGGTCTAAGAGTGTATTAGAGGACAGCGTATTGGAAATGCCACTGAAAGAGCTTCCAGTGTGCCCCAAAGACCCGGCTCTACAAGTCACTTTTACAGATGAGACTGCAGATATGCAAGAAAAATGCATATAACCCTTAGAATCATCACCATAATAAGACTGTCGCTGCAAAAATTGGAACTAGAGAAAGCACTGCAAACACATCGGAAGATGTAGATATCTTGTGGACTGCTAAAAAGCATTTGACAGATGAATTACTGACCTTCTGTAAGTACCCATTCTCAGTGCATCGCTCCCCATTAATTCTTGACCAACTCACTAAATACACATCAACACAATCACATAACTTATATCAGCAAAACCACAGGGAGCATTATAGCGCTCCCCCATTGCACTTTTAGAATTTCAGTCATTTGCCGGGTCGCGCTTGTTTTATAGCGTTTCCACAACCTGCACAATGTCTGTAAAGAACTCGTATTAAAATGTGAACAGAGTACAAGGATGTTAATTCATTTCAAGTATGAAATTGAACATCACTGTCTTCTCCATGAGAAGGTTCAGTTAGTTTGAAGCCATTTCAAATTGCTGCAGGATGAATATGTTTGTAATGGTTTTTTTTGTTTTGTTTTTTTTAAATTTCCTGGTCCTGTTTGTGTGTTTTTCAAATGATGGCATTTTATTGGTTGACAGAGTTTTTCTTAAATCAAAACCATAATCATGCCATCCCCAGAATTTTATAACAAAGGCAGCTATACACTAGATATCCCATAGTACAGACACTGGAGGATGTTAGACCTCAACGTGACCCCTAAAAAGCCCACTTAGCTCATTAGCCTATTGACTTTACTTTTAATGCTTTTAATGCAATGCGTAACATTCCCAGTTAATCAGAGTATATAAGGAAGATAAGGCAGGAAATGAAAACTGAAGCCATTTTTGTGTCCTGTCTGAATTTTTTTTTTAATTATTTCCTGTTTTAGCATGGCCTTGATATACTGCTGCTATAAAGACTGATACAAATATAAACACATGTTCATATTCAGTGTCAAATTTATCACAAAATGTTGTGTAAATGTGTTTAATAAAAAATAAACAAAAACAAGTAATATACCAAAATAAAAGTGGCTCAACATATAAGGTAATAAGTCAGTGTCTTGTTTTCTTTTTGCATTAATAAGACGACTGAACGTGACAAACAATGATGTGCTTAAAACACGTGAAGTGATATTAACAGTAGGTAAATGCACGAGGGTGTACAGTTACTGCAGGTAAATACATTTTTTGCAGTTTTGCCTCTGTGCACCAGCTGAAGCGCAGACATTCAGCTTTAATTTGTTGCATTAAATGTTTAGAAATTGCTATTTTTTTATACATAGTTTGGCATTTCGCATCAACGGATTGTTTTAATGCTTGAATGTACATCCTCGGCAGTTGACTCTCTCAAGTCTCATGGACATTATCAAATGTTTTGGTTTTTTTCCCTTGAGATGATTTACCAGCTCTTTGAAGCAGCTGCATTCAGTTGCTTCTTATTTGTGGTTCTCTTCTTCCAGGTTTGCCTTCAATAAATGAAAAGCATGCCCTATTGAGCTGAGATCAGGTAACAGACTTGGTCGTTGAAGAATTTCCCATTTGTCTGCCTTGAGAAACTCCGATTGCTTTCTCAGTGTGTTTTGGGTCTATTTGCAGCATTTCACAAGTCATCCCGCTTCTTCTGTCAGTAGATCAATGAACGCTAGTGAGTCGGTTCCGGTGGCGGTCGTACACACCTATGCCATAACATTGTGTCTATCGTGTTTGACACAGTCTTTATCCACAGTCTTTATCTACCCATCATTCTAGTGCAAGTTAATCTTGGTTTCATTTTTCCCCAATTTTTTATTTTTTTTATTTGGAACTATGCAAACCCAAATGTTAATTTCACTAACTTAAAAAGCAACATTTCTCTGAATCTTTGCTGAAAACAAATATTGATCAGTGCAGAAAAGAATGATTTAAATTAATTACCACTTCAGAGTTAATGACCTTTCACCACTTTGTCAATTAAAACAATAAAACTTGTTCAATTTATACAGTGCCAATTTACAACTGGCACCTGATAGTCTAAGATAAGAATCATATGGTACTATAGTGAGCGCTCAGGGACAACGGGGAGAAATATCATGATCGCTTGGAGTGAGGGGAAAAGTGAAGAGAGAAAAGGAAAGGATAGAAAAAGTTAACTAACAGAACAAAGTACAAACTATCAGAGAGCGAAGACAAAAAGTAAACAGTGGCATATGAATGCACAGCAAGTAAAAGGGAGGATATCCTGATATTAAGGAATTACAATAGTCTAGCCTAGAGGTAACAAATGCACTGCCCAATTGTGCAAGAGATTCTTTGCAAGAAATGCTGCAGAAAAGCTTGTTTTTAGAGAAACTCTACCCCCCAAAAAAATGGAAGCAGATCCAGAGACAACTTAAATGCAACCCAAATAAAATTCTAAAATTTCTAAATTCAATAGCATTTTCTTTCCCCAGCATGTGACTCTCAGCTCCATTTATAAAAGACGTAGCACATGCTATCCCTTTCATCAGCACTGATTGCTTTAACACATTTCTAATCAATAGCCAGTTCAGATGGCAAGACATCGTTCACTTGCAGACAGCTGCTTTCTTTGCCCCTGATGATTTCCAGTTCCACTGTGGCCTCCGTCCAGAGCCTTCTGGGAGCGGGGAAATGCCCCTCTGAGAACAATAACCCTTTAAAGAGAGCTCTGACCTCAGACTTTGAAATCTGTTAAAGCTGTTGACTCTCTCGGGAGACAGGAAATAATGATTGACAAAACAGTTGCAACAGGGTTTTAGCAGAGGGTTGATTGGAAAAATGATTCTTCTTGGAAACTTGTCCCCTCGCTCCCACATCTCATCAGCTCACACCACTAACACACCATGTATCTGACAGGCTGTTTAAGACATTTAAACTCTTGCTGTGAGGAGCCTGTGAAAACGAATGGCTATTAGAAGATGCCACCGAGTCGGTGGTGATGCTGTAGGTATTTAGGATCGCAGTCTTCTTTACGACTTTGTAACTGTTTTAACTCGATGAGCGTATTGGAGGATAAACACACTGATCAGACTTTATGGATTTAGATCAGGTTTGGATCAGAGAGTAAATGATGAAAAATTGCACTTAATTGAATTCCAAACAATTTAAATGAGATGTAATAACATTCGATTTGATGGTTTTATAAGCCAAAGATTTTTATTTTTATGAGCTGAAAATCCGTGGCTGATATTGTTTTTATCTTGTTAGTGTGGCTGTGTGTGTCGTCATGGCAACGCGCCACGTAGCAGGAACTATCACAAAGGCCGTTGTGAGTATTTTGGCAGATGTTTCTGCCTGTCTGTAGGCAGATTTTGCCAAAACAATAGTCTCTCTGCAAAACTGTGCATGCTGCAATCATGAAACTTTAAGGCGTGTAGCTGAGATTAAAATAAAGGCCAAGAAGGGCGTGGTCCGATTTATGACCACTGAGTACTCGTGCAAAAAAAAGTGATGGCTGGTTTAATCCCATCACAAGATGCTGTCAGGTGTATTCTTTTGTCATGCCTTCAAGACATATTACAGTATCTCTGCCAGCCACTGGATGCAGGTGCTGGCTGCTGCTTAACAGGTTCTAAAATTATTTAACTACAACCTGAGATGAAGAACAGCACATTACACAATCTCATTAATTATTAAACCAAAAATTGCAGAAGTAGTGTGTGAAAAACTGAGCACATGATTCAGCAGCACGTAGAACCACTTATAGCAGCGAGGACTTCATCGTTTTCTGGATGACTTTATTTAGTTCAATTTCAATTCAATTCAATTTTATTTACATTGTGCCAAATCACAACCACAGTCACCTCAGGGTGCTTTATAGTGTGAGGTCCCTACAATAATACAGAGAATACCTCAACAATTAGATGAGCCCTTATGAACAAGCACTTGATGACAGTGGAAAAGAAAAACTGCAGCAGAACCAGGCTCAGGGAGGGGCAGCCATCTACCATGACTGGTTGGGGCTGGGGGGGGGGGGGAAAAAATGTGGAA
>VUQJ01029199.1:0-10161 GCA_015108635.1 Andinoacara biseriatus
GAGAGTGAAGTGCTCCATTGGGGTGATACGGTACTATGAGGTCTTTAAGATAAGATGGGGCCTGATTATTGAACACCTTGTATGTGGGAAGAAGGATTTTAACTTTCTAGAGCCTGTTCTTGATTTGTCCATTGTAGGCTAATATAAGTCCCAAGAAAGACCAGCATAGAATTATATACAGTGGCAGTCAAACGTGTGTACAAACTTTTGACTAGTACTGTATGTAAAGGACTAACTGTAAGCAATGAAAACACAGTTATTCCCTATAACTATAAAGACATTTATATTGTATTTCTTTGTTGTTAGTAGGTCCCACCAATTCTACACAATAGTCTTTTTATTAATCTTTAAAACCATAGATCAACAAATTTGCTTTGACGTCTATACCAATGAACTATGATCAGATGGCAACTGACACACACAAAAATCACACTTCTCACTTTGAATAATCCATAGAGACTCATCACCTGAGTCTTCAGTTGCCCTCAACTATGATCTTCATATAAAGTCCTTGATTTGATATGAAACCCTTGAGCTGCCAGTGTGCTATTCCAGGCTCATAGTTCCTGTCTTCAAAGTCCTGGACACTGTTTAATTGTGTACTGGCATTTCTTTGATCATCCTTATGGCCAGTTGCTACCAATTAATGACAAACGCATAATGAGAATCTGTGATCTCTGGCTTCAGTAAGCAGGACTGCTGCTGGCTCTGGTGCATCAGATCAGCAGCATTTTAAGCAAGAATTTAAGAGCCAAGAAGACCTGGACCAGCAGCACAACTGCGGAGCCCCCGACACCTCAGATGCGAGGGTCCTCTCATCACTGCTGCAACTTTCTTTTGCAGGTCAGTTTGAAACTGATCAAAAAATTGACAAAGGCACCACATGAAGGAAAGTCATTTCAATGCTTATACAATGATCAGTCGCACCAGTGAAACCACTTGCCTAATAGTCTGCTGGTCCGCCTCCTGGTGCTAAAACACTCCTGAGTGTGTCCTGCTGTGCCAGGCACTGGGATAATGGCAGTGGAGTTCTCCAGGTTGTAGTGGCCTCAGGAGTTTGGGCATGTGAATCTGGATTTCCACAAACGTTTAACCAGACTGGTGAGTTTAAGGCTCTTTGTCACACAAACCACTCATGGGCATTTTTCTTGGTGTGGGGGCTGCATCGTCCTGCTGGGTGGTTACCGCTTTGAGTGCTCAAGAAGAATAGGAAAACCCTTTATAAGAACTACTCTATTTACCATTTACCACTTCTGCTGCTCCAGCTCAACAATAATAAATATGAAAATATATATAATCTAAATACCAGAGCACAAAAAAGAAAACTTATATAAAGAAAAAAGAGAAAAGAAAAAAGAAAACTTATATACATGAGGTAGAGGGCATAGAGGCAGTTGCATTGAATGAAGTATGTCTGTGCAGTGGTGCAGCAGTGGGTTATTGTAAACAGGCTTGCGTAACGTGTCTTAGGTGTAAAGTGTTATGTGCACATAGTATAAGGCAGTCCAAAATATAAAGCAGAGCACTGTGTATGTGTGTGTGTCGGTCCTCATGTCAGAGGTGGCAGGTCACAAGTGGAACGGCCTGTGTAAAAAAGCTGTTCCTCATTCTGGTGCTTCTTGATTTCACACTCCGATACTGCTGCTCTGATGGCAGGAGTGTAAAGAGGCCGTGTTGTAGGTTTGTTGAAGCTTTTCTGATGACCCCGGCGTGGTAAATGTCCTGCAGTGCTGGTAAGGCAACTCCTGAGATGGTCCTGGCAGTCCTCACCACTCGCTGATCTCATTGTACAGAAACTGGGACAAAAAAGGACAAAATGGCTGAAATAAAACAACACTCATGTACTTTATGTTTTCCCACAGGGAAGCTGATACCAACATGATTGGTCAGTTTTCTTGATTGCACCGATTTACAAACAATAGATGTTAGAAGGTAAATGGACTAGTTCTTATATAGTGCTTTTCTACTCTGTCTGAGCACTCAAAGCGCTTATACAGCACGTTTACATTCACCCAATCACACCTATTCATACAAGCACTTCCATGTGTAACTAAGCTAAGCGCTTATTGTCTAACATTCACACACATTCATACTCCAACGCTTGCGTCGGAGAGCAGCTTGGGGTTCAGGATACTTTGGCACACAGCCTGGAATCGAACCCCTGACCTTCCGATCAGGAGGTGACCTGCTCTACCTCCTGAGCTACACCCACCTCCAAGGCAGTTGTAGAAGGTAGTTTCACTGGCTACTACAAACTCTCTGGTGTTGCCTGTTCCAAATGTGAAATTAAGTTAAGATGGATTCCTTAAATTCCCTAAATTATAATATAACTATAGATATCTAAATGTTGACTCATCTAAATCTTTATATTTAGGGTTCAGGTCCATATTGTTCATTCTGCACAAAAGCAACCCATATGCAGTACCATTCAAAGAGATGTTATCATGGGTCTTTTAGAGGGACTATAGGAATTCAACTTACATGCATTTGCATAGTTCCCATAAAAACCAGCAGCATGACGCTCAGCTTGGCTGTGCATAGGGTAAATGAGGAATGATTGAAAATTTGGCTTGGACAGGAAAGGGAACAGCAGAGGAATTCACCATCAAGAGATTTCATTTCACTACCAATAAAGTCTTGATCCAATTTGGCTTCTGTCTTCGCTGCAGCAGAGGCTAAACTAAAGGACTGACAGTGGCACAAATATGGATATGAATAGCCAGGTTACAATTGTTCCCTCTATTTTTTAGCTCTTCTTATACATATGGCTTCCAGTGGACCACAGTGTAAAGCCACTGACTGCCAAGTCTAAAATTAACTTTGAAAAGTGGTTCATTTTCACATGTTCACTCTTCATTCCAGTCGTCCTTCTCAAAGTGTTCATACAAACAAAATATTTACCCGTTTGTGTGTTAAAATCTGGTGCATGCTTCATCACCCAGTACCCAAACAGCCCAGATTATGGATGGAAAGAGTTTCCTTCTTGTTAAAATTTGAAGCAATGGAGCTTGGGGGATTTAATTGGAGCTGAAAAATGGATATATTTTCCCCTCATGACAGAAAACATCTAATGATTATGACATCACATGCAAGTCTCGATCGTAACAATGGGAGAAAAAAAACAATTGTTCCGTGATTGTGTTTTTGCTGACTTTGTGTGGACACAGAAGTACAAGAACAGAAATCCAAACATGAAAATGTTCTGTCATATTTTTCTTTCATGTTCTCTCACACAGAGAAAGAAAAAATTAAGTTAATCTGATTTCCCCCCCCCCCATTATTCACAATATGAGGAGGTAGAAATGAGGAAGTGAGAAGTATCTTTAAGTATCCAAAACAGAAACTGTTAAAGGTTTTTCTCAGGAAACATGAGGGGAAACCCCGCTAAGTTTCAGTGTGAATTTGGATCCCAGGAAATACTGTTTCAGAATTCGTTTCGAGATGTGAGCAGAAATCACAGGCAGCTGTTTGGGGTCTATTAGGGTGAACTTGGTTTCTGTTGCCAGTGCGTTGGCAGGCTGTCGGAAGCTGTGTGTTGCCAGATAAAAGCAGCGTCCAAAGTATATGGTACAAGCAGTCTGTGGGGTACTCCTGCTGGTTGTTGTTAGCCAGCCACAGACAAAAGCAAAATGTGAAACAATGAACTCAAGTGCTAAGAACAATGAAAACTGTCCACTATAGCCATCGTCTGAACTGTTCATACTGTATTTTTAAAAAATCTTTTGATGTTTTGATTAATTTTGCAGCTCTCCCGTTTCTGGTGAACATTGCTGTCGCTCCCTGTTCTCCGTTCCTGCCCACAAGTCAACCAATCAGCACTCAACCTATACACAGTCAACCGACACACAGTCAACCGACACACAGTCAACCGACACACAGTCAACCGACACACAGTCAACCGACACACAGTCAACCGACACACAGTCAACCGACACACAGTCAACCGACACACAGTCAACCGACACACAGTCAACCGACAAACAGTCAACCGACACACAGTCAACCGACACACAGTCAACCGACAAACAGTCAAGTTTGCACTGTTGGCTCTTTGGAGGAGTGCATGGGAACACATATGCATCAGTCGAAAACCTCTGTAGGCTCTCCATAGGCACACCTACACAAATAGACACAAGCAAGGATAAGGCCTGTAGAAGACTCTCCGAGGACTCTCAATAGCAAACATCTGTAAAAGGACCCCACTTAAAGATGAGTTAGTTATAATTATTGTGACTTTGCTGTTTTAATACTTAGAAGTGTATGTATGCAACAAATGAAAATGATGTTTGAAGAGAACACTGACCTCTGTCGATGTCTGTCTGAGAGCCCTTCTCAGTACAAATGTTCTTTTTGTTTGTTTCTTTGTTTTTACCTTGGTTGGGAGAAGAGTGCTAAAGTGGCCACTGTTATGTCTTCCATCTGTATTATGTCTTTAATTTGTGCCTTAAAAGTGCTCAATAAATATTAATATTTCTGATTAACATTATTTTGGTGGTTTTTTTTCCATGTTTGGGTAAAAATCTGATTGATAGAAAGAGTACAAGCTGTAAAATAAAAGTCCAGGAAATCTGCCTTTAAAAATCAAAAGCATTACCTAGTTTGAATCTGACCGATTGCTTCTTCAAGATCGTCTTCTTCTGCACCTGCAGTGCTTCCAGTGTTGCTGCTGAGGATGCAGCTGAGTGGGCTGATATGATCCAGGTGGGTCAGGGCAGTGGCTCATCATAGCGAGGCCAGCTAGGGGGATCTGAGATGGAAGGGAGTGCTCTGTGGCTGCGAGCCAGCTGGCAGTGTGCTAACCTTGGAGGGGTTGTTTTGGGTGTTGGAGGTAC
Source organism: Andinoacara biseriatus (assembly GCA_015108635.1). NCBI lineage: Eukaryota > Metazoa > Chordata > Actinopteri > Cichliformes > Cichlidae > Andinoacara > Andinoacara biseriatus. The sequence continues at coordinate 4,833 of VUQJ01029199.1, forward strand.
CGGTGCCCGCTGGATACAGCAATGCCCTGCTGCACCTGGTATCTTTACACAGTGATTGTGGCAATAATTTAGCTCACAATAAAATAAAAATGTTGTTTACAGGCACATTTTCAGACACACAGAGATGATACATTTCAAGCAAAGCCTCATACAGTATAGGTTTTGGCTTCTTTGCTTCTCCATTTTAAGTAAAAATATAATGGACAGGTGATAAGTATTAGTATTATATGTATTAGGTATTAATAGAAGCCACAACCCGACAGAAAAAATGTTCTGTGCTGGTGGCCTGAGTTGTTAGAATGAAAAGTGAACCTAGGGAAAGCACCTAGAGACAGGGAAAGGCCAGGACACATCAGCACCACTTCTCTTTTCATGACTTTTCTGTTGTGGCAAATATTCTAATACAGAGTAAAAAGTTCCACCTTTTCTTACATTGTCATAATGCAAATCTAGCTGTGGGAAAAAGCTGTGTGGGTTTGTGCCTACAGCCGTGGTTATCACGTCCATCAGATCAGATTGTTGTTTGTATTCCCAGAATGCTCCTCTACAGGCCGTGACATGTTAAAGTGAAAACACAACACAGCATGCAAGAACAGCTTTAGTGAACATTCATACTGATTCTCCAGAAATCTACTCAATGGACAGAACACCATTCTCCCAAAAGATATTCCTTTATTCAATGTTTTGATGATAGAAATGATCATGTCCACAATTTGCCAGATATTGGTATTTAATTAGGCTGTGAAATCTGAAAACGAGTGACTCCTCTCTCGGTTGTAAAACGGAAAGATACAGAAAACCATTTGTACCCAAAGCCGTCACACTTTTTAATTCTCATACAAATGGCAGATGAGATATGTCAGACATGAATTTTCCTCTGGGATCAATAAAGTGATTCTTCTTTTTCTTAAACAATAAACATGCAACTGGATTCTACCTGCTGACCACTCTGCACATTCCTCTTGACTGTCCAATAACCTTGAATGACACTAGATCAGTCTTTGGAGGACAGAATTAAGATTACAGTTAAACAATGAGAGAAGCACAGGGAACAATTTGAAAGCAACGTGATGAAATGAAAGACTCACCTCTGGAAAAACAACAACTTTGCTCATGTCTTCAGACTGGAGACACTGACCTTTCGCTCATACGGTATTTGTTGTTGTGCTGTTAACATGGAAACAGGCAAACATCGAGTTTCTAAATTAATAAACAAAGAAAGAAACAAAAAATACGCAGATTCACGTGTGACCGATCATTGACCCACAGGCTGTTTCCTGATGAGTGTATATTAATCGTGTATGCAACATATTTTAACGAGTCGGGATATACAGCAGTGCTTTTGGATAACATAAATAATGAATATAAAACTAAGATTAAGTAGAATTTTAGATAAGCGGAGGCACAAGGAAATTATTATTTTTTACATACTGAAACCAACCTGCTGTCCTGCATCAGGTTCTCTTTTCTTTGATAAGTGCTGTTCTGTTGAATATCCATGAAGAAAATCTGGAAAAAATTAAGCATCCCTTCAATTTTTATAGCTTAGATTTTTGATAAACAAGACTGTGAATCAACTCAGCTGGAAGGCTGAAAGCTATAGCATGTTTGGGATTTGAAACAGCTTCGGGTAATATATCTGCTTTCATTAAGATGTAGGTTATTTCATCTCTTAAAGCATACACAGTTAATTTTAATTTGTAAGAGTAGGGTCCAGTATTTTTCCAGTGACAATTCAACATGTAGGCTGGCAGATGAACGGTACACGTACCACTCTACCTCCTGAGCCACAGATTTAGTTTTACACTTTAGTTACTTTAGTGATAAAACCAGTTATTGCCAGTCTGTCTGAGAGGGATTGGAATCAGTCCAAGTCAGATCGTAATTGTTTGGAGACCCAGACCCAGAGGTTGTTGCTCTTTAAACCCCTGGAAGACCAGCCAGTCACTGCAAATGCTCGCAATCAGTTGCCAAATGCCAAAGAATTCAGTGCAATCACTGGGAAACCACAAATTTTCCCTAGCTGTAAGGATGTTAGTGTCCCATTTTTACTCTGGTGAAGTCTGTGGCGTGCCAGGGTCATGACAGGTGGGGCGTCAGTGACCTGGGAAAAAAGGAATGTGAAACTAATGTTTAACATCGGAATAATTTTCACAGCGAAACAAAGAAATTCACCTCAGTTACATTAGTACAGCGACCAGTGGCCCACTTATTCTTTTCAGCTATCCCAGCTCTCATTGGGCAAGAGGCCGGGTCACCAGCCTGCCATTAATTCACCTGTGCTGCTTGAAGTCAAAAAATGTATACTTCAAGCTTGAGTATCTACACATCATTCACTGTCTATGGTCTCCCTGCGGTCTCTGGCCACCATGTCATATCCTGTTTGTATGCAGCTTAGTCCAAAACCCAAAGAAAGTGCCATTTAAAATCAGCGTCAGTTCACTTTAACCTCTTAACATCTGCCGGATTAGGTTCACATTTGCCCATTTAAACTAAATTTGTATGAAACAGAAGACTTTTAAGGACAAAATGATATAAAAGACTTTATTTAAAAGCCAATAACATGTTGTTTTTGAAAATATGCTCTTTAAAAACATGTAACTAAAATGTGACCTAACCGGACCACTGTTCTGCTAACTGGCAACCTGGTAACCGTCCAAGGCCTAAGTCGGCCCTGAGGCACGTGGTCACCTGCTCACGCTGAGAGCTAATCTTGTGCCCAAAGATTTTATTTTTAGGAAATATAGTGAATGTCAGAATGATTACTTTTAGCGATCACTTGTGATGCAGATTAGACTCTGGATAATGATTTAAAAAAAATGCTTAAAAAAAAAATTCTGATCCTTTAGGATTAAGGTCATCACTTAGACATCACAGGGTTAACAGAGCATGCACAATATTAATCTGTTTGCCCGACGCGTTTTAGTTGCTTGAGGGATAATATTTACTTAAAGATGCATCTATGCATCACTGACTTCTGGTATCTTTGGCTCGACTAACTGTAACCCTGCATGTAGTAGCTGCCTAAACTCTTCTTTGACATTCATCTCAGTGAAGATACAAAATGATGCTGTAGAGCACAATGAGCACATTATATCCCATCACACTTGTAATTCACTTTGACCGATGGAAGGAAATTCTTGGTTATGTGGTACACAGGCACTGCTGTCCACGTCTGGATTTAATCACATGTGTGCAGCTTATGGGAAACATGCTGAACATGTGCCCCGTGCACTACACATCACTGCAAGTCCTTCACTTCAGTAGAATTTACGAGTTAATCTCATTTGGGCTATTTCATCCTCAACGAGACCTCTCAGACCTTGTTCTGTTGTACTCCATCAGGGGCTAATTGTGAGCCCTGTATGCCTGAGAATGGGAGCTCTCCCACTTCTTGCTCTAGGGCATATGTAAATATTCTCTGTGGAATGCCAGAAAGGCATTAGTGTCGTCTTTTCAAATTTCTTCCGAGGTCTATGAATGTTATGTTCCCAAGCCCTCTACTTGCACTGCTGGGCTGCTGTAATTGGAGTTTTCAAGAAAAGAATAGTGCGGATGTGGTCACAGTTGCGTGCGATTTGTCTGGAGGGATAAAGGCACAAGTTAGCACGTGAATAATGCTGAAGAGGGATACAAAAGTAGCAGCAGTGAATTAGGAACCATTAATAAATACCATAGTTGATGAGCTGTTCAGAAAAGTCTTCAGTCACAAAGAATTATAAAAGGCTCTGACCCAACTTGATTGTAACTCAGTCATCTTAGTAAGCAGGGAACGAGCTCTGTTTGCCTGTTGTGTTATAAATATTCATAGATAGTTTTGTTAGCTTAAACCCTGGTATTGGTATCTGTGCAGAATTTTGATTTCCATCCCTAATAAAAGTAAAGACAGCACGCTTTAAATCTGCTTTCTTCTTGGCCAGCAGAGGAAGATTGCGTCAGTTGCAAAAGGAAGTCTGTATAGACGTCGACGGGCATTCTGCCAGTTCCAGATCGTTCCGTATTGAATTTTTTAGTTTCACAGATAATTTGGTTGTAACCAGCTTTTTTCAAGTTACTCAGACATTCTGTAAGTTTTTCAATAACAGTGCTATAATAGCCGCGTCCTTTGATACTATAACATACTCATTCTTAAATCATTTGTATTATCTGAGCTCATGAGGCTTTCATGGCATATAGCAAAATGAGAAGTTACAGCACATGAAGTGTATCTGGAAAAGGCCATTTTAATGCCAGACTCTAAGGTAGTCATCCTTTGTGATGGATGAATAAATGTAATCTGAGCTAATTTTGTTTTGACACTCTTTTCTTGTTTGGAATAAAAGGTCTCCGAGTCGCCGCAGTGATGTGGCCTTCACTGGTTGCACAGTCATCTTTTGTAAATGGGGATTTCAGTAACAAGTGACGACAATGTTGGCCGAGAGTCCCCGGTTGTGCGTCAGCACCATGTTTAAAAGAAAAAAACATTTTAAAACAACAGGAAAAGCCTGTAGCTTCCCTTACAGCACCTGTCTAATTTACAGCGTTCGAGGCTGTTTCCAGATTGTTTGATACCATTTGCTTTAGTCGTTTTTGCTGTGAACACCATGAGAGCCATCAGCCTTTTGAAATTTACATAAGTTTGACATATTCAAACACTGAACCTCTTCACCTTCTTCATACAATACTATGCAAAGCTTGCTGCTTTACCTGGTGCTGATATATCTGTGGATTTACATGTTCAGTCTGTTAACTGCAAATCACATTACTGATAATCATGCGCAGGTATGGGGGTTGGACAATGAAACGGAAACACCTCATTTTAGTGTGGGAGGTTTCTTGGCTAAATTGGACCAGCCTGGTGGCTAATATTCATTAATTGCACATTGCACCAGTAAGAGCACCAGTAAGGTTCAATTAGTAGGGTAAGAGCACAGTTTTGCTCAAAATATTGCAATGCACACAACATTATGGGTGACATACCAGAGTTCAAAAGAGGACAAATTGTTGGTGCACGTCTTGCTGGCGCATCTGTGACCAAGACAGCAAGTCTTTGTGATGTATCAAGAGCCACGGTATCCAGGGTAATGTCAGCATATCACGAAGAAGGACGAACCACATCCAACAGGATTAACTGTGGACGCAAGAGGAAGCTGTCTGAAAGGGATGTTCGGGTGCTAACCCGGATTGTATCCAAAAACATAAAACCACGGCTGCCTAAATCATGGCATATATATATATATATATATATATACACACACACACACACACGGCCGGGCTGCTATAGCCAAACCTTTGGTCACTTGTGCCAATGCCAAACGTTGGTTTCAATGGTGCAAGGAGTGCAAATGTT